>OU383776.1:1099813-1245864 GCA_910950805.1 Acrocephalus scirpaceus scirpaceus | reverse complement strand
TAATTTATATTGTTAATCAAATATTTAATCTTTTTTTTAATCAAAACAATCCAAACTTTCCAAACTCATGCTATCCACAGCTGCAGTTAATTAGAAGAACAGAAACTCTCAGGTATTTCCACTAAGCAGGCCTGCCCTATGGCTCCTGCACAGAACATCTCTGCAGTGCATATCACAACATCTGCTTTGAGACAATTTGGGATTACAGGACCAAACACTGGGTTTCACTATATAAGGTTTATCTCCTGGACCCATCACTTTTAAACTAACACACCAGCCCCCATCAGCAGACCACTTAGACATCCTTCTTATGCACAACATGCCACTAACCAAATTATGTTTCAAGTGAAAGCCTCCCATGAACCTACAAGTATGTTGTGAGGTTCTCTCATTTTTAATTGAACGGTTGATTCTTGGGGTTATTAAGAATAACTGCTGAACTAGAATTTTATATATTTTATCAAGTGGGACATGTTGCATCCAACATTAAAAGCATAAAACTTTAAACCTCTTGTCCTCTACATTAACAAGATTAATTTCTTTCTGCTTCTGCTCTTCAGAGTCCTTGATCAAAATTTAAAATTTCCTACATCACCATTGTTCATATGCACAATTTGAATTCCTTAAGCTCATCCATCTCTGTCTCCAGGAGACACCTGCAAAGATGTTTGCTGCACTGTTCTTCTTGTGAATCATTTGTTACTCAAGGTTTGCAAATATTTCCTTCGAAATATTTTTGTGCTGAGGGTACTGCCCAGTTCTGAGTAGACACCCAGATCTCTCTCAGGAGACCCATGTATGTGGTTTAAACATTTAGTTCTCAACTGGTATCAAGATGTAGATACTCCTGCTTAAAAGGGGAAAAAATATATACATTCTGATACTTCAGGCATTCTGACTGGAACATCATAATCAAAATTATCAATTGTGACAACTCTAGCTGCAGTCAATACTTTCTTTATTTTGACAAATTGGAGGACATTTTGAATCAGTAATGTACGTTTGTTATTTTCTAAATTTATAATTTTCTATAGGCAGTAATTAAGTATTTTACTAAGCTGCTTTCACTAGTCAAAGTTCAATGCTGTTTTGGAATGGAAAATCAAGACAGACACGAGCACATCACCTAGATGGAGAAAGCCAAGAAGAGCTGCAGGGCACTCCCTGCTGCCAGTGGCAGTGACTTAGGGAAGCTGCTGCAGAGGTGCAACCAGGGAAGTTAGCAGAGATTACAGAGGGGCTGCATCTCAGCAAGGTTTTTTAGTCTAAGGATAAAACTGGCTGAGATGAGCATGAATTCTTTCTCCTTTCAGCTATAAGCTGTTTCAGTATATTCAGACTGACACGCATTTTGTTAGCATTCTCCTGAACTTTTCAGGCAAGTTATGGCATTTTTCTCCTCTTACTCCCAAAACAATAGCTTATTTACATACTTACCAAAGAATAAGACACCCTCCCAATGCTGATTAAATGCCAGACGTTACGTAGGAATGCAAAACCCCCGGACTCTGAACATACTGCTACAATGGAAATGTGTGAAAGTAATTTTGTTCCAGTTTCATCTCATGGGAATGTGGGCTCATAAGCATCCAATTAAAAATAATTCCGACTGATCGAGATGTGTTTTAGCTTCACATGCTAATGTGGTAGAATGCGCCTAGAACATGCCTGTGATAGATTTTTACCAGGGCGGGAGGAATAAAGATTATTATAGAGAAAGAACATCACTCTTGCAATTTTTCCCCTCTCAGTTTTGTTCTTTGTACATGATGATGTAAAGTTTCGGCAACCTGTGCTGTTTTGCACTATTTGGGTCAAATCACCTGAGGAACATGAGAAGGTATCATGTTTAATGGTAAGATTCCAAATCAAAATGCAGCCTTTTAAAGCAATCTGTAAGGCAAACAAATGAACAAAATCCTGCATGGCAATCTGCCTGTAACTTCCATTTTTTATTGCCAAAAGAAGCCACTTTGATCCACTCATCTGACACAAGCCATAGGAATTCCCTCAGCTACTTCCTCCTTCAAGTCCAATAGCTTCGGCTGGACTTGGACATACCTTCTAGTAGAACATCCAATCTCATTTAAAAATTCCAATCTAGGGAAATCCAGAGGCCTTGTTAAACTATCCCAGTGACTCAAACACCATGTAAAAAAAGATGGACCAGTCTCAGCTGGGTTTGCTTTCCAGCTACTGGAGTGCATTGTACTTTTGCATCAAATCACAGAATACCCTGAGCTGGAAGGGCCCCACAGGGATCATGGAATCCAGCTGCTGTCCCTGCACAGACCCCCCAACAATCCCACCCTGTGCACCCCTGGCAGCGCTGTCCAAGCTCTCCTGGAGCTCTGGCAGCCTTGGGAATGTCACCATTCCCTGGGGAGCCTGGGCAGTGCCAGCACCCTCTGGGGGAAGCAAAACCTTTCCCTGATATCCCACCCAAACCTCCCCTGACATACCCTATTAAAGATCCCCCTTATTGAAGGATTTATTTACCCTTAATCTTCCAAATAATTTAAGGAGTAAGCGCATAAAAATGCCAGAGTACTTCTGACTTCTTTCAAAGTCAACCTGCACCTTTTATCTTGCAGGATGATCTATGTGCATGGAACTCCACCAGCTTTATGAAAATATACCTTGCTTTCATCAAGCTTAGACAATTACATTTTTATATCAGCAATCTCTCCCCTTCACTGATCACTCCTTCCCTAAAAGCTATTTTTGATACTTAATTTTAAATAGGACTTAACAAATCAATGCAGAGGGTTTCCACTAGACAAGCACCATAAGCATCCAGTTAAACTGTATTTGAGACCTGCAAGCCAGGCAGTTCTTCACCCAATGAATACCCACAGCATTGATTTTATATCTCACTGGTTTCTTAATCATTATGCTGTGGAGTACAAAGATAAATAATCTGTAATAGAATTATTTATAAACAATTCTGCTCTGCCAAGTCACTCAATGTTGAGTGTAAAGTGATCCTTCCATAATAAACAACTACAAGCCTTCAATAAAATTATGAGCAGCTGACTAAAAATCACAATCACAAAGCAATAAAATATTAAATTATATTCATTCAACAGACCTCTGACCTTTTTTTTTTTTAATTCTATTTTTCCCCCAAAGAAAAATGATTAAATAAGCTGGATTTTAGGGAAATGATCCACACCAATGCAGCAGCCAAAAAAAAGCCTCATCTCCTGAGCTGTGCCCCCAGCTCAGAAACTGAGCCCCACAAACCATCTTGCATGGAAGCTCAGAGAACAGAGTTTCCACAGAAATTTACAGGCCACTCTAGAGAAATCTCAGCATATGGGTATTAACAAACCAGCCTGAATCCTTGAAGAAATATTAATGCAGTTTGATTGTCGTTTTTCCCTTTGTCAATTTTCACTTGTTCTTGCTTCTATTTACTTCTTAAGTGACTTAATTAAATTCTGTCAGCTGTTCCATGGTCTGCCCAAGACTGAAGTTTAAAATACACCACACTGGCTGACTATTACAGCAACCCACAGCACTGGGCAGGCATGGAAAACAGAAAGCAAAATTGTGCATATTAAACCCAGCAGGAAAAAGACAACCTTTGAGGGTTCAGGTTTAACACTGGTAAGGGCAGCAGTTAGAATTTATCAGTGGCACAGCATTAAGACAAAAAATATTGTTCATTGTCATAAAAATGTACCGTTTTTGACTCTGACATTAAAGGCTGGAGAAATTATGCCATACATTTAAATAACAAGAAAAATCTCCCAGCCCACCCATAATGATACTCTCTGATAATGCAATGACACTGCATCCCTGAATGGTACCAATCCAGTTCCCATCAGCCTCTCAGCTTGGCAGGATGCTGAGCAGAGACCACTGAATGGTGTTTGGGGGAACAGAAAGGAAAAAGAGAAGGAAAAAGATCATTGCTCAAATGCCAGCTTTGGAAGCAAAGTGCAGAATCTTATTTAAATGTCCTGCAGAAGTAGAATATTTTTACTCAGTATTGTCAAAAAAAACCCCCAAGTTTGTTTATTTTTGAAAAGTGCTTAAATATACCAATTTTTTACATGTATTGGAGAAATACATTTTTCTTCAGGGAAAAATATTTTATACTCATGCTATCTACCATTCCAAAAATAGTTTGCTTTAGTGATAAATGAAGTGGAGCTGGTTCTTGCCTGTGACAGATCCAGATTCTGCCATGTTCATTACTCTACTTTTAATCCTATGACAAATGTGGGGCCATTTATAAAAGCTCTGACGGGTTAAGCTCACAGTGAAGTAAGGACCAATGTTTGTCCTATCCCTGGAAGTGTTCCAGGCTAGGTTGGACGGGGCTTGGAGCAATCTGGGATAGTGGATGGTGTCCCTGGAAGGGGGTGGAATGGGATGAGTTTTAGGGTCCCTTCCAACCCAAAGCATTTAACAACTCTAAGCAAGGCTGACGTATTGACTATTTTACTTGCACTAACTTAGGGTGAGTTTTTAAACTAACTGCCTAAAAACTCAATGGCAACAAATGCTCAGGATTATCAGAGAAAAAGAATTCACAACTGTCAAGCCCCATTTGAAAGAATATGAATTGCTGCTTATCTACACATAGCATTATTCCACACAAAAGCCATTTAAGGTTCAATAATATACATTTGCCTTATGTTTTTCCCCACCTTCCCTTCACAGATTAAAGTCAAAGAAAATATGCCAGAGTTGCATATGTTTAAGCTGTTTTTCAGGATGATACCTGGACACTTTTCCTGCATTCTCAGGTCAGTAATCCATACCAGGACACAGGACAGGGATCCGGGCCCTATGCTCCAGCACAGCTCACACTCCAAGGAAAAAGAAACTGGAAACTGGATAATAAATTCAAGTTGGCTTTAAGCAGCACCTCAGCATCAGGTTGCAGCAGCAGAACCATTTCTAGTAAATTAGCAGCATTTCTCAAAGCTAACCTCCAAGGCCCTGATCCTGCTATTCTTAAATGAATGTAACTGCATAATTCCATTGACTCTGATGGCATGGGAAAAGGATGGCTGCAAAGATCACTCTCCATACACTCCAGACAATGTGCCAGAACACTTCTGAAAGGGAACATTATCATCTTATGATACATTTTGCTGTTTAAACAAACTTAGCATTAAGTAATAAAAGATAAGCAAAACTGAATGTCAATTTGATATCGTATTTCTTGGTCTTTTTTATCTGGAAAAAACACCAACCCTAATTTAAATAAATCCATAATAAATTTTACCTCTGCTACTTTAAGACATATTTCCCAATTTACTAGGCTCAGCAAAACTGTATTTCCTGCTTTCAGACACGGTGTCAAGCTTGCTATGAAACTAAAACTGTCCATAATTTGTTCAGCATCCCAGAACTAATCATTGCTGGTTAGCTGCCTCTTGGCTAGTACATGCACTAAGCCAGTCTGCCTTCAAAAGCAATTTTCCTGAGCTTGACTGCAACCCAAAGAGGTTTAAAACAAAATGGGAACACACACAAGCATTAAAACATCACATGATGAATATGAAATGCAAAAGGAAACGGTAAGAGTGGCAAACATATCTCACATCACAAAGCACAGTTGCTGCAATAAAAAATACATAGCACAGTCACACAGAATTACTACACATTAGGAATTTCACATTACAAACCCAGGCTCAATATTTACACTATGGTAATGCTGTGCATAATAAAATGAGTTTTGTATCCACTTTGTTTCTAGAATTTGCAAGACACTGAAAGCAACACTGGCACTAAATCCCAATAAAAGCTGCCTGGAAAACTGGTGCTGTGGGCTTGCTCCTTGTGGGATAGCAAAATGTGCTATTTTGCATTCCCTCCTCCCTGCTTTAACCAGTGTTGGCTGTCCAGTACGTGTGGGGAGTGTGACACGTCACCACCAAGTTCTTACACACGTTCATGGTACACTGAAAATCTCAGAAAGAGAAAAACTCAAAAAGGTTTGGGTTGGAAGGGACCTGAAGGACCATGTCTTACCACCCCCCTGCCATGGGCAGGGACACCTTCCACTGTCCCAGGCTGCTCCAAGCCCTGTCCAGCCTGGCCTTGGACACTGCCAGGGATCCAGGGGCAGCCACAGCTGCTCTGGGCACCCTGGGCCAGGGAATTCCTGCCCACCCTCCCAGCCAGCAATTCCTGCCCCACATCCCATCTGGCCCTGCCCTCTGGCCCTGGGAAGCCATGGCCTGGCTGCTGTCCCTGCAGGCCTTGTCCCCAGTCCCTGGGCAGCTCTCCTGGAGCCCCTGGAGGCCCTGGCAGGGGCTGGCAGCTCTCCCTGGAGCTTCTCTTGTGCAGCTGAGCAGCCCCAGGTGTGCCAGGCTGGCTCCAGAGCAGAGGGGCTCCAGCCCTGGCAGCATCTCCGTGGCTCCTCTGGCCTGGCTGCAGCAGCTCCACGTCCTTGTGCTGCTGGAGCCAGGGCTGGGGCAGCTCTGCAGGTGGCTCTCAGCTGAGCACAGGGGCACAGGGGCAGAATCCCCCCTGCCCTGCTGTCCATGCTGCTTTTGAACATGTTTAATCTAAACATTCATATATTTGCACATAAAATCTACCAAAATAGTAATGAAAACTGTAATTCCTTGATAAGTACAAAGACAGGAAACACCATCTGTGGGTATCAGAGCATCGTTAGAGACCTGATGCTCAGGGCTAAATTTTATATTCTTTGCCAGGAATACTGGATGGGGGGTGGTGATTTATAAATCACCATAATTAATTATCCTCTGCCTTTAGTAATTTATAAATTGCATCTCTTCTCTCAACAGGCTGATCACACAACAAAACACTGTAGTACTTAATACAGGATGGATGCATGGATTCACACAAAAAACTCTTGACACCTCAATTATGCTGTTGTATTCAACGCTACTCACAGACTTAGACAGGCAAATTTCCTCAGTGTACAACCTCTCTAATCATCCAATATCAAAACAACAATAAGGAATTAGCCATAAAAACCTGCTACCTCTATATTTTTACAGCAGCAATTTCTGTTTCAAATCCTCCGTTCTCCTATCTCAGAAAAATATAACCTGCAGTGAAAATCTGAGATTTTACCATTTCCCAGATTGATGTACTCTAATATATCTCAACTGATGCATAAGCCCCATTTCAGAAAGTGATGCCAGTAAAAAATTTCTCCATCAGTTTTGGTACAGAGATGAATGTTTTTGCTCTAAAACCCTCACAAGCTTGTTACATGAAAACACACCCAGTGTTATCAGTGCTTATTTTCATCCACAGAACACCTGAAAGATGCAATATCCACAGAGAAGCACTTAAGTCTCCCAAGGACAATTTTGTCAGCTTTATGTGTAGTGCTGTTGCTGTACAGAATTACCAAAATTTCATGGAAACAAGCTGGGAGAATTACACCATTTCTTTTACATTTTCAGGGTATCATTCTTACATGTAAAACTTTACATCTTAAAGAAGATTGTAGTGTAGACTGCACTTATTATTAGTATTCATTTTTAAATAAGCCTTTGAAATCTCAGGCTTTTGACTACTTTAATACCATATTCCTGTTCCAAATTAATCTGGAGAATGCCCCTGGGACAGCTAGATTTTCATCTCCTGTTGAGATCTTCAGAGTAATTCTCCATCATTATGTACTACTATAAATTTTTTCTTTTGTACAAAAAGAGCTATTTCAGCTTGCATGCTGTATTTTCTTCCCTTGACAATCAAGCTGGTTTTACTTATGTTTACTGTGTGGTCTCTTGCTATTGTATGCTGGCTTTGCTGGGAAGCTGCATTTCCACCCTGGATGTTTTCCATGTTCTGATCAATTTTGTCACGCAATTTTTTCCTTGTTTTCCCAAAGCTTCTAGGATCTAGGTTAATATATTTAATTACCCACAGCATCAACAATGAAATAGTAAAACTTGAATTTTTACTTGGGGTAAACAGCTAAGAGAAATCCTTTGGGTATGGCAAGTAGGACTTACTTTTAAATTCACCCTTTTTACAGTTTCTGTAAAGCATCTATAATTCTCTATACAAAGATTTGGGGCTGACAGATTCTCGTAATTCTTATTCTGTATAATCAAAAGTGATCAGGCATACAAAAAAAAGAGAGATCTTTCTTAATTGCCCCAAGTAACAACCAACAGAAGAGGAAATGGACTCAACTTGTGTCAGGGGAGGTTTAGGCTGGATATAGGGAAAAAATTCTTAACCCCAAGGGTGGCCAGGCACTGGCACAGCTGCCCACGGCAGTGGTGTCCCCATCCCTGGAGGGATTTAAAAGCCCTGTGGATGTGGCACTTGGGGACATGGGTCAGTGGTGGCCTGGACAGTGCTGAGGGAATGGTTGGACTTGATGATCTTGGAGGGCTTTTCCAGCACAAGCAATCCTGTGATTAACTGCCACAAAAACTTCCTGAACTTGAGGCAAAAGCTCTACCATTTCTATTTTTGAAAAGCAAATTATATAGACAATATTACAAATAAAAAGAATGGGTGTCAAGGACGTATCAGACACTTGCATGTAAGACAACTTAAATCTCTGCACCAATTCCAAACAAACTATGCAACTGCAATGGAAGTTTTGTGAATCACAGCTCACGTTCTTACGTCAAGGCTTTGGAAATGGATTAAAATACTTAAACAGCATTTAAAGCTTCCAAAGGCTAAAGAATTTGTATTCTAAATTTAAAAAGACAAACCCAAACTATTACTAGACTCCCATTTCTAACACGCTTTTTAGAATATACATCAAGGATGCCATACAGACACAAACCATCCCCTTAGAAATAAAAATTATTCACCAGTTAACTGAAAACATGCACAGATCAGTCACAGGGCATGCAGCATGCAGTAAATGGAGAGCAGAGGTTAATAACCTGGAAGCATAGGATCTGAGAATGTGAGAACAAGTTAAAGACAAGAGTTCCTCTCCATTGTCACTGAGGGTCGAGAAGCAATGCTGCAGCGTAGAGCAGTGGGAGTGGGGGAAATACAGTTTGTCCAAGACATACACATATCTCCGCAAGTGGCGGCAGGTATAACTGAAAGACAAGGGTAGAGGGAGACAAAACAGAAAAAAATAGATGTTTTCCTTTAAGAAAGCTAAGTCATGGTTTAACATCCCTGGCTTTTGTGCCAAGAGTCAATGGAAGATGCCAAGAAAGCAATGGAGCGGTTTGACATAAAACAACAGTTTCAAGAAACACAGGGATCTGTTTGCCCCTGTGCCCACACGCTGGTTCTGTCACTGCTGCACGGGGAATTGGCCAAGTCTCATGCATTAGACACAAGAATTTGGGCTTCTTTTGGGTGTGTGTCATTTCTCTCCCTCCTCCCCCCGCGTTTTTTTCCTCAGTATCATCTTAAGAAAAGTTTTATCTCTCTCTCTCTCTCAAAATGCTCAAAAATTACAAAAGCAGGAGACTGGCCCCTGGTTTACAAAGGTTACCTAAGAATTTTCACAAAATTTAACCACCTTTCATGAAAACTCATAGTTGACTTAAAGGGAAAAAAATCACACAGAATTATTGCTCAGTGTGAACTGCTCTTGCAGCCTGGGATTTCAGTGGTAGAGCACTCCTGTATTTAATTCTAGTTGTTCAAATGTGAAGTTTAATCATAACAGCTACTCAATTAAAACCTGGCCAGCTTTTCCACGAAGAACTACTGTCACTTCTATGAAGTAACCATAGAGCAAGCAACAAACATTTAAAATTGATATTAAGCAATCCTGAATACACTTGAGTCAGAGATATATTGCCTTTGCCTATGCACAGGGTATCCTCCCACTCGTAATGGAAAATACATTCATTAGTGTAGCTCACCTGCAACAAACTGCATCACTGCAAAGCTCGGAGGCACATAGAAAATATAACCTCAACCACCTTTTATTACAGGGTTTGTATAGAAAATACTTTACTGCATAATGGTGCACAGCCCAGGGTATGCTGAGTATGATGATGTGATGTGATGATTTGACTCAGTGATCTTATGGCTGGACTTGGTAATCCTGGAGATCTTTTCCAACCTAAATGATTCTGTGATTCTAAGTTTAACCAGCCTAATATACTGAGAGACAAAAAAGTCAGCTCATCATGGTGCTACCAGGCTCTGCTGTCCTCATCTGCAGCCAAGGGACATGGCTCTCTCCAGGACAGATGTACCCATGGAGGGCTAAACTGGGAAAGTTTCCTGTGGAGATTTATGAAACCAAGTCTCTTCTGCTGACTTTGGCAAGAACCAACAACTGAACTCTAGGCTCCAGCATTATCACCAAATCAAAAAACTCATTGTTTCATGGCTTCATAGGTGGAAAACTGGCCCAGGGGTTATACACCCAACCACCTGCACTTCACAGGCTAGTGTCTCTCTAGATCCCTACAGCCACATGTGGCCAAAACACTCTTTCCTGAGACAAAATCATTTGTGTACCTCGGCAAGACACAGGACAAAAAAGAGTCCCACCAACAGCTGATCGGTGCAATCAGTGGGGCTCTAAGCCCAACACTGTATCAAAACCAACACCTCCCTCTGCTTTGCTTTAAACAACACTCACTACAGCGTTAAATCAGTCCTATCTTTGCTCTGGAAGTTTAAGAACACAAAATTCCTTTTGGCACTTCATTTGCAGATATGATAATTTTCAGAAGATGATGAACCTTCAAGGACGTAATTTCCTAGCCTTTCTGCCTTTTCTGCTTTCCTGACCACAGCACCTTGTGAGCAATTCTATTCACTCCATAGGCCAGGGATGGAGAAAATAAAGGATCTACAGGGTCCCATACTAAAGAAAACCCTCAATGCACAAGTCAGCCTTTCCAGCTGCCCAGAGAGACCCCATACTTTTTTTCCAAAACCAGAATAAAGAACATAATTTAGAATGATGATGCTTAGAAGAATTAAATGGTTCTAAGTCCACTGTTACCGTTTACTGTATTTAAGCAGGTCTCTTACTAGAAAACTCCTTCCAGCCATTCAATCTTCTTAGATTTATCACAAAATTGAACAGATCTTCCATTATAGAATCCCAGGATGGTTTCGATTGGAAGGAACCCTAAAGCTCAGCCAGTTCCACCTCCTGCCATGGGCAGGGACACCTCCCACTGTCCCAGGCTGCTCCAAGCCCTGTCCAGCCTGGCCCTGGACACTGCCAGGGATCCAGGGGCAGCCACAGCTGCTCTGGGCACCCTGGGCCAGGGAATTCCTGCCCACCCTCCCAGCCAGCAATTCCTGCCCCACATCCCATCTGGCCCTGCCCTCTGGCCCTGGGAAGCCATGGCCTGGCTGCTGTCCCTGCAGGCCTTGTCCCCAGTCCCTGGGCAGCTCTCCTGGAGCCCCTGGAGGCCCTGGCAGGGGCTGGCAGCATTCCCTGGAGCTTCTCTTGTGCAGCTGAGCAGCCCCAGGTGTGCCAGGCTGGTTCCAAGGGGAAAGTGACAGCGACTGTCTTTGACCCCTGTCAACATTCCCCATAGATGGGAAGAACAAGACTTGATCCCATAATCACATCACCGTATTTAGGCTCAACTGGCCAATGCGGTGAGGCCAGAGCATGCACTGGAGGAGGTGAAGTTTCCCCAAACCATCACCCAGAGGTTCTGGAGACACACACAGGGTGACACGGTGCCAGCAGCACTGTCCTTCATAGGCCATTCCTATTCTCAAAGCTGAACTTCTACTGAGAAGTTCGATGTTAAACCCACACCAGGAGAAATGCAATCCCATAACTCCGTGGCTGTTGATAGACACTTTCACCACCAGAACTTATATCATATTGAAGACCAAGCATTTCTGTTATTAAACCCTGTAAAGTAAATCAGAATAAAATCAAGGCTTAAGAGCAGAGTTCCTTTAAGGCCATGTACATTAGGAGACACTGACATCAATTTTCATTGACTACTTTTGAGTTTGAAATAAGCTTATTTGATCCACTAGAAATGAGGTTTCCAGCTACATCTACTTTTACATGGTACTGAAATTTTTGTTTTCTGCATGTGTTATGGGGGACATTTCTTTTAGTTTATGGCAAAAGGCCATCTTCAACTACAATGTAGCAGTTGAAATTTTTGAAGAAGTACTACTGCAAAAAATAAAGACAATCATATTTGATTTATGGTGTGTGTATGTGTGTGTGTGCATGTGTGTCTACTCAGGTATCCTGCTTACCTGGAGGACAAAACTGCAGCTTACACTGTACTAAAATCCCACTTCAAATGACTGTAATTCCCTCCTATAAAAAGCCATCTGATCAACATTTTGAATTCTGACACAACAACATGACAGTGTCCATTTCTAAAAGCTAAAAGGCAGAGTGTCTTCCTATGCAACTCTATAAGGGAAATTAGGGTGGACTTGAGTTATCCCAATCAAAAAAAGCGCCACAATTCATATATATAACAGTAAGCTATCACTCTCTTTACTCTCACTACACAAAAATACACAGTGATACTCACTAGAAGTTGAAATTTATGAAAAAAATTCCATATGCTCTGTTAAAACTTCAAGTTATTAGCATTCTTTGCCTTTAACAGCCATGAAAGCCATAGAACCCAAAATTTTCAGATCCAAAGCAATAGAGGTCAGCATCAGTATTTTGGAGACTAAAGTGCCTGCCAGGATCCTTTCTGTCTGGTAGTTCCCCATCTCTCATACTGGATCAGCTGGGACCACCTGTGATTACAGAACATCAGCTAGATGGAAACATTAACATCAAAACCCAACAACATCTTTAAGATAAGAGAAAATGCTCAAAACTGACAGGCATCACGGCAAAGCACCAAATTCAGTCTTTATAAAGTCATAAAGTAGCATTTAGAAGGCTCCATGGATTTAATTCCATAGGTATTTTTATAGGTTTCTTGTTTGTTTTTCACTTTCTCTGCTACACATTGAGGTTGGAGAATTGAAAGAGACAAAACTAGAAAAAAACACCAAAACCACGATAAAAAACGCTCACTTGCTAACCATCAATAATGTGAATTTTGGAATAAAAATATACCTAAAGTAATTTGATACTCTAAGAGACAGCATAGAGAACTTGACATCTATGAAGAAGCCTGTAAACTATCTGCCACTCAAGAATTTTTCCTATTCTTGTTTCTGGCATCCATTAGTGATTCTTCCCTGATCCTGGCACTGTCTAATCATGCCACACAGCTGGTATAAATTGAGAGGGCAGGGAGGAAGCTGCTGTATTGGCTGGCAAATGAGAAAAACAGAAGAGAAAAAAAAAGGGAAAAAAACCCAAACAAACTCCATTAATCAGCAATATCAACCTTCTAGGAGAAAAGAGAAAGTGAATTTGCTCAAAGGCGTAATTATAATTGGTCCTGCTTTTAACTCTCCCCAACTTCTAAGTTGTTCTTTCCTCTGTCACCCTGCAAGGGCAGCCTGTTCTCATCAAGAGGTGAACTCTTCATCTGACTGCTGTGAGAATACTCTCACCCATTTATCCCAATCTCCTGTAATCCTGGAGCTCTGTGCCTGAGAGCTTTTTAAATTTGTCTGAACCAGAAGTAGTTAAAATGAGGGCTGAGACCTTCTACTGTACTCACTGCTCACTGCCTTACTCAGGCACATGGAGGGGAAACATGTAATTCCTAATATATATAAAAACTAACCTAGTATATCTACATTTATTTGCAATTAAGCACAGATTTGATGAACGCAAAGAAAACTTTTCTTTCCTTTTTCTTACCCCAATCAGTAAAGGTATTCTGATGACACCAGGTAAACAAGAGTATCAAAGACACACTTTAAAATCTGTGGGAGATTTGATGTGGAGAGCCAGAGGAAGGTGGAGATTTCCATGTGAACAGAATATTCTCAGTAGGAAGAGACCTACAACACCTTTCTAGCCCAACTGCCTGACCAGTTCAGGGATGACCAAGCATGCTAAAGCACTGCCACAGGGTACCCAGGGAAGCTGTGGATCCCTGGCAGTGTCCAAGGCCAGGCTGGATGGGGCTTGGATCAACATGGGATAGTGGAAGGTGTCCCTGCCCATTGAATTGATATAAGACTAAAGGCCCCTTTTAATCCAAACCATTCTGGGATTCCAAGATGGACCACCCCTCTAGGAAGGCTGTTCCAGGGTTTAACCAGCCTCTTCATAAAGAAATGCTTCCTAATGTCCTGTCTGAACCTCCCCTGTGCAGTCTTGGAACCATTCCCACACATCCTATCACTAAATCCCAGGGAGAAGAGGTGACTCCCTTCCTCAGGAAGCTGCTGCAGGGAGCAATGAGGTTGTGCCTTAGCCTCATTCACTCCAAATTAGGCCAGCCAGATTTTCAGCTGCTCTAACATTCCTTCCAGCCCTTTCACCAGCTTTGTTGCCTTTTCTCTGGATGCATCCAGGGACCTTCACATCCTTCTCAGATGGTGTGTCCAGAACTGCACACAGTGCCCAAAATGACACTGCAACAATGCTGAGCAAAGTGGGACAATCCCCTCCCTTGACCAACTGGTTTTGCTGTGTTTGATACAAGCCAGGATGTGGTTTTCCCTCTGGGAATGCCAGGGCACAGAAGGATGTCACAGCTTCCTGCAGCTTTATTTACCTCCCACCCCGATCATCTGGAAGCCCTCAAACCACCTTGTGTGAAACCAACAGATAGTCAAAACCAACAAATAAATAAGACTTTGCTAAAGATTCTTCCAAAGTTCCTCTGAAGATTTCAACATCCTAATTGGCTGCTGCAATTATTTTGGTTCAGGTGATCATATCACTTCCAATATTTAACTCAAACTCCACATTAATTCAAGAAGTGTAAGTAAGGCTACAGACACAGACTAAACACCCAGCAAAAACAAGAGTTTGAAAATAACAACTGCGGAAATTTATTATACATTTACATTCATTTTTTCATCCAAAATTTAAGACTTGAACAAGACAACAGCACTAAGTAAAACATGCAAAGCCACTTACATCCTTATTTGTTTAAACTAGAAAGCTGATATTTTCTCTAGTGAAATCAACTGTTATTTTAAAATAAATATATCAAAGGCAAAAATATAAACAGCACCAGGCCAACATTTTAACAACACAGAAAGGAAGCAAATTGGGCAGGGTATAGAAAAGTGGTATAAACCCAGTGCTCACTAACCCCTCTAGAAATACAACCTGGGCTGAAACAGCATATATAGGATTCAAAAGAAAAATTCCCAGTGTTATTGTTTAAGTAATTGTAATTCATAATCCTCCTCTTGGCGCATGCCAGATTTTATGAGAGCTATAAATCTTTAACATTATTGAGAAAAAGAAAGGTCTTGAAGACATACATGCCATGTGTATTAGCTCAGAGAAACTAGATTAATCTGCAGCAATAAAAAAAGCCAATTCTACTAAGCCTGATTAAATATTTAGGTCATATTGTTTCTGCGGCAGAATTCGAAAAATGCACGGCAAATAACATCTTTCCCTGAGCTTGAAGACTTAATCACTGTATTTTCAAAAGGCAGTTATGCTACAACACGACTCTACAGGAAAGCCAATATCAAAGTCTTTAAAAGAAAAGTAAATTAAAGTATAAGCTAATTAAACTAGTACATGTTAGTCAACACACCAAACTACCTCAGTACACGTGGGCAGAACGTCACGACATGCAGTGAACATTTTATTACTGTTCATGTTTGATAACTTGTGTTCTAGGAACTCCTATTAGTCACTACTCCTCTGTTCCCGAAGACAAACCCAACCAAAATACATTCTGTACTCAAACACCAAATACATGATAACAGCAACTTATTAGATCATCTACCCCATGAGAACTGATTTCTATTCTGCCTGAAATATCACCAATTAATGGTATTTCATAAGGCATAAAGAGCTGAAAGGCAAATCATCTCTCTGCCTCTCTCAAGGCCAGGCTGGACAGGGCTTGGAGCAATCTGGTCTAGTGGAAGGTGCCCTGCCCATGGCAGGAGGATTGGAATGAGATGATTTTTAAGATTCCTTAAGATCCCATGGGCCAGTCTAGGATTCTGTGATTCTTGCAACAGTAAAATACATCACATACACCATGCAGAACCAGAATTTTGGATTGAACTCTTCATTCCTGTTTAGTACACTGCCACTGATGATACGATGAACTATGGTACTGATGAACCACAGCAGAAATCTAACTATCTATTTGTTTTTCAGTACCAAGAATGTTTTGAAAGATGAGCATGCCCATGTTCATGGAAAGATATTCTGGACTTCTTTGGGGTGAGTTTCTGCCACTGTGGTGTTAGCACAGTTAAACTGCTTAAGAAATTCCTCATTTTTCATATAGTTTAAGTATATTTTGAATTATTTCTCTGACATTACAGTCATAATTAAGATGAAAGAGACCTTAGGGGATCTCTAGCCCAACCTTCTGCTCAAAGCAGGGTTAAAACTGTATCCACACCTGAGCAGGGGTTTATCTGGTTGAGTCTCAGAAGCCTCCAGGGAGAGAGACTCTGTAACTTCCCTGTGCTGCTGTGCCAATTCTGCTGTGACCATGAAGAATCACATTCTTCCCTCAGCCTGGCACCTCCTGGCCATTCTCTCTCATCTTCCTGCCACTCCCTTCTGTATAAAAAGCCCAGCTCCATCTCCTCAGCAGCTTTCTCATACACATGGGAATGCTGCTCACCCTTTCTGTGAACCTTCTGCTGTGGCCTTGCCCCAAAGCTTTCTCTCCTCCAGGCTAAACAAGCCCAGTGCCCTCAGCCCACCTTGCCACACCAGTTCCCAGCCATCATGTGGCCCTCCAAGGAATTCCCTCCAGTCTGGCAGCCCCTCTGCTATGCCTAGAGGCCCAAAACCTGGATGCAGTTTTCCAGATGTGATCCAACACAGTGGTCTTGCACGAACATGAGTCAACACGTGTGGCACTCTTGGATGTGTTTTACCAGGTCCTGTGGACATGGATATGTCAGTTCTCAAGTAATCCTGACTTGATCCTTTTCCACTGCTGGCACTTTCCTTCCTCCCTGATCCCCACCTAATGTCCTCTTCTAACTAACATTCTCATAGATCTCTAAAAATACTTAATTCCTGCAGGCCTTCTTTTCAGATACAAGCATCCCTAAATTTACATCTTACATCATAAAGTGATGACAGGATTTTAAATTACATTACTGCAAAACAGCAGTTTGGCGGCGAGGGGTCACCATGGGGTTAAAGGTGCCATAACAACACAGAAAAGGATGAAAATTATTTAAATGCTTAAGAAGCGATTATTTGTGATAATGTGTCACAGATGTAAGTTCCCATGCCCTGAAGCAACCCTCTGTCACAGTACTGGCCAAATGTACACAACAGGCTTATGAGAGGAGTATTATCTTTATGCATGAAAGTATTTATAGTGAAGGAAGGCAAGGAAATGAAAGCCAAACAAGTTCTGGAGATGTCTGACAGACTGAAAACAAAACGAGAAATATATGAGATTCTTCTACAGAAAGGACAAATTACTTCTGTACAGATGAAGTTCTATCAGAAAGAACAAAAGGATTTATATATTAAAAGCAGACAGAAATAACTGATGGCCCATAAGCAAAAAAGATAAAAAAGAGCTCGGAGGAAGTGTCTATTCAGTTCTGATGTTTCAGACAAAGGCGAAGGCTTTAATCACCCAGATGCACTGGTTACTTGGAGGGCACATATCCCCAGCAGCTTAAGAGATGCTACTATGGGAATGTTGTTTTGGAAACCTCCTGTGCTTTTATCCTTTGGCTAGACACTTGTGATAATTCACAGGCTCTGCATGGGATTACAGAGATGCTACAACACCCTCATTAACACAGGCATTTGCATCTCCGTCTGCCTGAACCTGGAAAATCCTGCATCGGGAGACAGCGGCAAGAGACGGCCCGGCACGTGAGGGCAGCGGTGTCTGAGCCCCGCTGCCCCATCCCTCCATCCATCATCCATCCATCCATCCCTCCATCCATCCATCCATTTTCCATCCATCCATCCATCCATCATCCATCCATCATCCATCCATCATCCATCCATCCATCCATCCATCATCCATCCATCCATCATCCATCCATCCATCCATCCATCCATCATCCATCCATCATCCATCCATCCATCATCCATCATCCATCCATCATCCATCCATCATCCATCATCCATCCATCCATCATCCATCCATCAGCCATCCATCCATCCATCATCCATCCACCATCCATCCATCCATCCATCCATCCATCATCCATCCATCATCCATCCATCCATCCATCATCCATCCATCATCCATCCATCCATCATCCATCCACCATCCATCCATCCATCCATCCCTCCATCCATCCATCATCCATCCATCCATCATCCATCATCCATCCATCATCCATCCATCCATCCATCCATCCATCATCCATCCATCCATCCCTCCATCCATCCATCCATCCATCATCCATCCATCCATCCATCCATCCATCCATCATCCATCCATCCATCCATCATCCATCATCCATCCATCCATCCATCCATCCATCATCCATCCATCCATCATCCATCCATCCATCATCCATCATCCATCCATCCATCCATCCATCATCCATCTATCCCTCCCTCCATCATCCATCTATCCCTCCATTCATCCATCCCTCCATCCATCCATCCATCCATCCATCACCCATCCCTCCATCCATCCATCCATCTGTCCCTCCATCCATCCCAGCCCCTGCTAACTGGGGTACTTGGAGACAGACTCCAGCACACAACTAACGAGTGACAGGAGCATGCCTCTACACAGCCTCATGGTGAATTTGTTTATTCATTACAAAACTAAAGTGCACTTACTTTACCTAAAAGCCTGTCATTTCCTAAACTCGCTGAAGGCCATTACCATTAAATAGGCTGACTCATTCAACGGTTATAAAGACCTGCTGCACATTAAAGTTGTTAAATCCTGGTTCTTTTGCCTGTACCTATAGTTCCACCCTCCATTTACAAATGTCAGATGATTCAATGTGCAATATTTTCTTTGAGAGCCACAAAAATGCCAGTGAAAATACAGGATGGTAGGAAATACCTCAGTCTGAGTACTTAAGAGACCCAGAAATTTCATAAACTGTTATTTTCTATTCCCAAAATCCATTAGAAAGCCCATTTGAAAATCCCCGCTGAAGTGTGGGGTCTGAATGAACTGAAAATTTCCATGTGTGATGGAAAGGAAAGTTTTCAGGAGGCATTTGGAGGGCACTGACACAGGTCAGTTGGGTGTTACACAGCCCTGCTTCCCTCCCTGCAGCCACTCATACCTCTCCCAGCTTTGCACAAGTGGAGAGGGATGTTAGTTTGCTGCAGTGCAGAGCTGGAAAAATACTAGATGTATATAACGATCTCAGTTAAAATGTGAAATAAGCAGCAGCCTGACAAGGAAAAGAAATATAAATAATGCTATATTTTTGGCTATACTTTTGTTTCATAGTAATGTTTACTTAGAACTATTTTAGTTTGTCAGATAAATCCTTCGAAGTTCATTATTCATTTCTTTAGATCACAGTGCAAAGTTTTTTCCAAAGAGAAAATTTCTAAAAAGCAAAGAGTACATGTTGTATCAGAATAAAGCATTAATGAGCCAAATACCCTGCAACTGGGGATAAATTACAGATTTAAGCAAGTCATTATTTTGAGTCACCTCTATTTCTGTTAAGGAACACTGTCCCATAAGTATGTTCCATTCAAAACAAACTGAGAAGACTCCAGTTTCTAGGATTCCACTATAAGGGCAAGTAAGTTTCTAAGACCATCAGAATTCCCTTGGTTTTTTAAATCTCAGAAAAAATCTTATGCACGATAACTTACTGGTATCAAATAGTCTTTTTATAATACAAAAGCTATAAGGATCACACCTAGATATCTCTAGGTCTCTTCTGACCCAAACCATCCATCCATCGGGGTGGATGACCCAACATTAGACATCCAAATCCAAAATAATACAGTGAGCCACAACCCAGTAAACATTTCAGTGGCCTTAACATTATTTCCCAGCTAAAAGAAATCAAAATTGCATGAGCAGGACTGGAATAATCCTACTTGCTTTCTCATTTTTGCTTTCTGTAGCCATTAAGCATGCAGAGAACTTAAGTGACACAACTCAGAACTGCCTCAGTCTACTCTGCAAACTCATTTGTAAAACAACACTTAAAGTCTACCACAAAAATAGTTATTTCTCTACACCTTTCCTCAGGTATTTCTTCATCTCTATTAGAAGAGATTCACAAGATCAACAGTTTCCAGGTTCTACCAAAAAAGAAAAGTTTAACTCCCCAATTTGAACACTATATCAAGCTGAACTGTTTCTGAAGAGCTTGTGTGGCACAGAAACGATGAAAGGGCCATTCACAATAATTACAGATGTCACAATGGGGCCTTCTCCCTCCTAACTCCAGCTCTGTGTGACATGTAAGATGCTCTGGATGCCCTGAAACAGGGATCAAGGCTTCAAAATGGCTCAGTTCTATGTTGATTTGAATCACACATCCTGCCACGCACCGACTTGCAGTTTGCAAGACTGAAATACCACACAATTTTCTGGATGGTGGAAGACAAATGAGTTGTAGTAGTGTCTTGCCCCCTCAGAAATGACAGATTTACCCTGCTGGTTGTTGTCTACAAGTCAGCAGAGACACAAAAAGTGGTCCACAGAAGAGGAAACTACCTTGTACAAAGTTAAGCTTTCGGAGTGGTGCATATTTTGATACTAAATACCTTTCTAAGCCAAATCAGCAATCAAACTGTCATTTTTAAGGACTCTTGTGGTCGTTAACTGCAGAATGGAAGATAAGATAGTTTAACAGCTCTGCTCCATAGACACAGAGAGAAGCAACTGCTTTCCCAGTAGCCCTCCATGGCTCACACTGATCCTATCTGTCCATCTGGGGAGCCCCCATGACCCACGAGCTGGGGGTCCTGGGCTGCAAACACTTCCAGTGGCACGTGGAGCACCTGACTGCTCACGCCAGATGGGGGACCAGGGTATTACTGTCCTATCAGATGCCCACTCAGAATCCCCAGCAGGTTCAACCAGGCTTAAACCAAGTTCAATGATATTTCCATGCTGGAAACAGCTGATATCAGCCTAAAACCTCACCTCCATATGTTACACACGGGCAAAAACAGGCGAGCACACATGGGGTACTCCTCTTGCTGTTGACAAAGCTAAAGCAGCATTTTAGTACATTTGACCACAACTAGGCTCAATTCTTAGTAACAAAGGATGCTTCTTTCCTCTTAAAAATTAACATCATTCTATTTACATCCCTAAGTCATGCCAGCAAGAGCCCATTTGCTACTAATATTCTCTTTTCCCTTGTCAGAATCATTGTTGTCTTCCCTTTTGTCACAGCCTTTCCTACTAATTGCAATGACACTTCCCAATTTTGGAATGGCTGATCAGCTTATAAGCTTCCCCACAGCTAATCTAGGTCAACAAGCTACTAATAAGGCCAGCATATGTTTCTTTTATTTAACGCTGTTGAGATCTTTATAAATCGCTTCTGTCTCCCAATAAAAGGCACCCCAGGGATCCGAGACCCTCTGTAGGTTTGAGGAGTAACAGTGACTCGGAGCAGAGAATGAGGGTTATAAAAAGCACTGCACACAGAGTAGGGAGCCTGTGCCTGTGCACAGCTCAAGGAAGAGAAGGCAAAGCTGCCTGAGGTTTCACCAGGTGACTCAAACAGTGTCTCCAGGTGTCCCACTGTGCACACAACCTTGGCTAGTGGCAGCCCACAGTGAAAAGCAAAGCTCAGGCTCAGGGGCTTGAAGTTGCTTGATCTTCCATTTCCAGAGCATCCTCTTTCAAACATGGCCTGAGCATGAGAATATCATGAAGATCCTTTATCTGAGAAGACATTGGTTTTTGCTCTACTTGGAATGCTTAATAAAAATGGGATTACCACTTTTGCTGCACTGCATAGGGGTTAAAAAAAATCTCATTATAAAGCAGTTTCTCATAAAGAGAGTATAATTTTATCACAGAATCATAGAATGGCTTTTGTTGTAAGGGACTTTCAAGATCATCTCATCCCAGCCCCTGCCATGGGCAGGGACACCTTCCACTGTCCCAGGCTGCTCCAAGCCCTGTCCAGCCTGGCCTTGGACACTGCCAGGGATGCAGGGGCAGCCACAGCTGCTCTGGGCACCCTGGGCCAGGGAATTCCTGCCCACCCTCCCAGCCAGCAATTCCTGCCCCAGATCCCATCTCACCCTGCCCTCTGGAAGCCATTTTATACCCAGGCTAGACAATAAACGTTTTCTTTTCTGAACAAAAGTGTTACAAACTATTCCAAAGTTAATAAACACTAAACTGTCTTTGAGGATTTTAATTCTTACTTTTGAGGCGAAGTCAACCAGTCAGTTCTCAGCCTTCCATTCTGAAGAGGATTTATTGCTAGGACCTGTACCTTACAGCACACGGTAAATACCACCCAAGTGAAGGATGCAGAGAAAAATCAGTATAGATTTTTCAAAGTAACAAATTCACCAGTCCAAGTACTGTATGGCAACATAAGTTTGTTGGGGTGAACACGTCATCAGCTACTGCTTTAAAGCAAACACAGAAAATTAAACAAGCTGGTTAAGTTGCAGATAAATAACCTCAAGCTATTTCCACGGAAAGATGCTCTTTGCCTGTTCACCTCAGTGACATGATGTTTGCATGAAAATAATCAGGGATAGGAATTACTAAAAGCCACCGTTTCCATCAACAGGTTCCCCCAAAGGGTGGAATTTGAGAGTAGGGCTGTGGGGCTTCCTGCACTGACAGTGAAATTAACATAAGCTTGAGGCTAAAAATCACATTTAGAATATTTAGAAAATAGTCCTACCGTTGTGATAACTATCATTGAAATAATTTCTTTTTAGCACAACCCGTATGTGATTCAAAAGAGGACAAAAAAATTATCTTTTATTCCTGAACAGCTCAGACTGCAGGTACTTGAGTGTCACTATCAGAAACCAGGGATTTTTGACTATTCCCCTCACGTTATTTGCAGAGGCAGATTTCACTGCTTTAGTGAAACTGTTCATTACCCTCAATTCCTTCCTTTCTTCTTTTCTTTTGGTTAAAAAAAGGAATGGGAAAGCCGATGCTCAGAGGGTTCACTATTGAGCAGTACAAAGCTGATGCTTAGAGGGTCCAGTATGTAACAGCTCTGGCCACAGGGCACTAATTCCAAGAAGTTTCATCGTTTATTATGTTATAATTTAACCTGTGAAGTCTCTCAATGTCTGCTGCCGTGGGAGCAGGAGCAGTCTCTTTTCTCTGGGGCCTGCCATTGTGAACACTTCTCTGCTATGATTAAGAGATCAGTAAACTGAGATTTAATTTAATGGCCCAATTAAGAGATGAAGATTTGAACCCTGATTGTAAAAGCGTTGTCTATTGATCGTTCCTACAGTGCCATTACAGGCTACCCAAGCCCAGGCACCCCGTGTGCATGGTGTGATGCAAACGTGTGTGTTTCAAACCATCCCCAGAGCTGTGCAGCTCTAAACAACATAAACCCCACGTTCCAACAGTACCAATGGAGAAGGAATAAAGGAGGGTGGAACCAGTTTTCCTGTTATGTGTTAATAAATGTATAAGTTATAAATAAATCACTGAACATGCAAAATAGTGTTATCTTGCTTTTTGATTACTAAAAGCTGGCATTCCTGAAATTAAAGAGTTTTGCAAAATAAGGTTTCCTAGTGTCAAAGGGCTTCAACTGACAAACCTGGAACAATTTTAGAAAGTTTTTTATCTGAAAAACTGCTCTAATTTAACCCCATTCATTATCCTGCTGTAAGAAAGATGCCAGAATGATGAGCTTAACAAAATTACTGCATACTCTACTCACCTAATTCTATTTGCTCAATTTAGACATCTCACTTGAAGCCTGAGATGCCAACTTAGCTCAAATCTTATAATTTAAAAATCACAACTCCTGTATGAGAAGAAACACTTCAGTTCTATACCCACATTTCCAAAAGAGAATTAAACTAGAAAGCAAACAAGTTTGAAGCATTCATGCAACCTGGATTATGCTTCAAATTTTTTCTCCTTAAGAAGTGCCTTTGATTTTAAGAACTCCATCTCACTAGGTCTTTGCTCCAACTATCCCATTACTATTCTCCAATGAAAGAGGAAGGTCTCTGCTAAAGAGCTTCCCAAAAACACTGTGGACATCAAAGAAAAAAAGGCAGGAAAATAGAATGCTCATAGAGTCTGAAGTTGTGTGGGAGACACAACTTCAAAAAAAAGATTTGTTTATCTTCCTATGTGAGCAGCCCAGAGAATTTTGAACCAGCAATTACATCTCATTATTGGCACTGCTAAATGATATTATTAAGCAATTGGTAAATTTTAATTTCACCACATTCACGCATTAAAAATTTCAGATTTTTCAGTTCAGTGTGGCCTCTAACACACAGGTCAGATCACACAGGTCTTGCTGCTCTGTAAGCTTTTTTCTTCTTTGTTGAAACACAGCGATTTGCATAAATTTTTATGAGTAGAGAATTATCAAGAGCAGCCCTGGGAGAAGGAGCAGGGGGTGCTGTGGGTGAGAGCTGGAGCTGCCCCAGCCTGAGCCCCCCGTGCCCTGGGCTGATCCCCAGCGTGGGCAGCAGGGCAGGGGGGATTCTGCCCCTGTGCCCCTGTGCTCAGCTGAGAGCCACCTGCAGAGCTGCCCCAGCCCTGGCTCCAGCAGCACAAGGACGTGGAGCTGCTGCAGCCAGGCCAGAGGAGCCACGGAGATGCTGCCAGGGCTGGAGCCCCTCTGCTCTGGAGCCAGCCTGGCACACCTGGGGCTGCTCAGCTGCACAAGAGAAGCTCCAGGGAGAGCTGCCAGCCCCTGCCAGGGCCTCCAGGGCCTCCAGGAGAGCTGCCCAGGGACTGGGGACAAGGCCTGCAGGGACAGCAGCCAGGCCATGGCTTCCCAGGGCCAGAGGGCAGGGTTGTATTGGGTATAAGGAAAAATTTTATTTTCAGTTACTTTAAGGAAAACATTGGACAAGGTTTCAAGCAACCCAGTCTAGTGGAAGGTGTCCCTGTCCATGGGATGGAAGGTGGAATGAGATGGGCTTTAGGGCCCATTCTCACGGAAACCATTCTGGGATCTTATGAAATACATTGCAGTAGCAATACAACGTTTCTGCAGAAACTCACACATTACAACTTAAAGACAATTTTTAGTTCAGCATAAACAGGGCTTAAAAGGCACAGTTTGAAGTAACATCCTGTACTCTTTTTTCTAAACAACAGTCATAAACATTTTTACTCAGGAAAATCCCATCAGACTTCTGTAAGAGGAAACCATACCAAAGAAATTAAATTACTAACATAGAAAACCATAAAGCAAATAAATGGTTTGTTTGGGGAGCTGAAACTTCTCAAATACAGCACCACATATCATCAAGGATAGCAATTTTCACAGTAGCTTAAGAAACATAATCAACCCTACAAAAAGATGAAGACTTTTCTGAAGAGTAAAAAGGGAATTCTGGGCTTCATGTCCTCTCAGATGTGAGGAGCTACAGCAGAACAGTCAGACCTTACAAGCATTGATGTTTAAGGACACTACTCCCTACTCCATTTTAAAAAAAGAGAAGAACTGCATTTACAGCTGGTACAGAGGTCTCCAGCTTTGCTCTCCAAGCAGGTACAGCAGAGCAGTGATGACATTCAAGTACAACCTACTGCATCCCATAGTGTGCACAAGTTACACAGGTCTCTGATCTGCACCCCTTTAAAGCACACATTCTTCTCTAATTCCACTTGACTCCTACCAGCATCAAGAGAATTGACACAAACTTCTTTCCTCATGTCATTCCCTGAATCTCACCGAAACCTCTGTGACTACCAAAGAAATCAACAAAAGTACAACCAGTAGAGTTCTTAGTGTCTCACACAGCCCTGCACATGAGCAGCTGTGGTGATGATGCAGAAAAAAAGGAAAACTGGATGGTGTTTCTAGCCACAAAGTAATTTGATGTTAAAAGTCCACGTCTAATCAGCGAGGTGCATGGCAACCTCTAGTGGCATATGCCTGCTTAGGAAATAGCAAACATTCCAACACACAAAGCTATAGGAAAGGCATTTGTCTGAAGTGATCAGTCCTCTTCCTGTCTCTAATTTTATTAGAATGACATGAAGAGGGGATGCCAGAACACACCTGATCCAAAGAAGACCCTCCAAGTGTTCCATACACTACAGCAGTCAAGCAAGTTGCAGAAAAGCCAGATATCATGAAAGAAAGCTGTTGCCAAATAGGTTAAAGGAATTAACACCAACTGACTTGCAGTGTTAAGTGACAAACTGAATACCTGCACAACTATGCAGGTACACTTAAATACAATTTTAAGATACTACAAACAGCAGCACTCCACAGTGCAGAGCAGTACCACCCTCAGCAATCTGCTGACAAAAGAGCTCTGAGTAATTAAACACAAACCCGTGGTAGCAGTGCATAGGGAATCTCAGAATCACAGAATATTCTGGGCTGGAGGGGACCCACAAGGATCACTGAGTCCAACCCTTCAGTGAATGGCCCATACAGGGATCAGGGAAGGCAAGGATTTCAAAGTCAGGGCAATCTACAACAGAGGACAGCCAACACTAAGTGAACCCTGGATCTTACTAGGAAACATTTATTACTTCTATTTTTAACTTCCAGCAGCTGCTTGTGATAGATTTACACAAATCTGACAATTTTCATGCTTTGCTGGAACGTGATACAAATTACCCAACATTATGAAGTTGTATTTTACTGAGCTCTTAAGTGCACTACATTGAATATTCCCAGCTCATTCTTTCACAGAAAATAGTCTTCAGAATTTAAAACAATTGGCTGTCTCTGCTCAGAATAGGATTAGGAAAAAGCCTGCATGGAAATGGAATTAATTCTCACATTAAGGAAGGAGTCATTAGAGCATCTGGTGAGGTTTATATTATGACTGTCTATTCAGTTGTATTGCTAAGCAGATTGTAAGTGTTTCAGAGCTACTTAATTTAGAAACCTATACCCTGAAATACTTCATGTAATATAAAGTACTATTTTGTTTTTCCTTTGCAGAAAACACTTTCTCATTAAGATGCTTGCACTCTGATGGTAAAGCACAAGAGAAGTACAAATACACATATTCTGCTTTGGCATCATGGAACAAATCTGGGTCCATCACTGCTGGCTAAATTTAGTAATTGTGGATAACAGACTTCCTAACGTAGAAAAGGAAGGACCATATGACTCAAACACCAGCCCCTTAAGAAATACGTGTATTTGTACTGCTTTTCTTGGTAACTGAAACTTCATAGAAAATCTAGAGTATTTTGAGAGGAAATCAGGTAAAATACTTCCTTGATCATGATTAAACCTGCCAAGGAAACCAGTGCTGTAGAGTTCCTGAGAAGAAAATGCAGTGAAGTCTAATAGGAGACTGGCTGCTCCTGGAACTGGCTCTTCCTTACAGCCTGCCCATGTCCTAGTCCCACAGGACATTTACAGCAGATTTTAATAAATTTTTTAAAGTAGTGTCTTTTGATTTACAAGCAATCACAATCACAGCGACAAATTAAATTCCAGGTGGTCATTTTTGCCTATTGTCCAGATGTACAGTCTTCTAACTCCAGAACAAGATCCTCTTTCCCTAATACTCCTCTTGTTTTGCTGGTTCTGTTTCAAATCTAGAGTCACCTCCTTCATTACAGTTTCCACTTAAAATAATATGGAGTGTCTGGCTACAAGAAGACAGAAGCTTAAAAGCAACACCATGAAATATCTTTGGACTGTGTAAGAATGTCATAATACAGATCTTATTGCTTTTTTTTTTTTGCTTCTTCAGTTGATGAGTATGACCATTCTCTCTACCAACCCTTACCTTACTTCCAGGCAGAACTATACAGCTCCAACCCTGCTGGCACCCAATGGCTGGGATAGCCAGCATCCTTTTCTCTGCTGTCCCACCAGACTAAGATGTCTACAATTCTCCAAATGCACTCAGACCAGTGCATTATAGGATTGTAAGACAGAATTATAGAACCATTTAGGTTGGAAAAACTCTTGAAGACCATCAAGTCCGACCATTCCCCCAGCACTGCCCAAGGCCACCACTGACCCATGTCCCCAAGCACCACATGGCTTTTAAACACCTCCAGGGATGGGGTCTCCAACAGCTGGATTTGATGATCTTCCACTCTGACAGAATTTTCTTTCCCTCTTTTCTGCCATTCACCCCTTTCCCTTCTTCCCACATGTGTCAGTGTCAAGCAGCAGAACAAGTCTGTCTGCCTCCAATGAGAATATCACAGCTAAAAACCAAGCAGCAATGTTAAAGTCATGTTGTAACTATGCAGGTTAAGAGACATAAAGAATAAGGCTCCCAAACATTAGAGGATCCTGATAAAATGCTGCATGAAATGCATGAAAGAGAAATTCTTGGGTCTTGAGACTAGCAAGATAACTACTCCAGCCCCAAATACAACCAGAAGAAGACATCTCACTTTGGGCTGCAGAAAGAGATGCAGGATAAAACAGAACAAAATCAGGACCCAAGATTCTAGGAACAAACTCTGAAGTGGCAAATGAAGTATCACAGTAAGAACCAGACCAAGTTTTTATGAGTCAGAGAAGTGTATCTCACACCACACCAGGACCTCTAATTTCAGAACATTCATTTCAAATGCCTGGAAAACTCAGACTTCATGTCTATGATTTGAAAAACGAGCACAGCAAATACTTAAGACAATGTCTGTGGCCAGTAAGGGGAAAATAGCTCCATTTCAAACTCTGAACCCTCTTTACTTCTGCCAAGGGTATGAAAAGAGGGCAAGTATCAGGCAGGTGAAAGGCACCAACACAATGCCTTCATTCTGGTAACCTGTCCTACTTTTACCACCAACCATTTTCAAAGGAGAAGTGTCTTGGAGAGAATTAAATCCTTAAGAACAAGCTGTATGTCATGTTAACCCAGTCCTTGACAAAGTGTACAGGTACACAATTATTATTTTTGGCACGCAGTCTGTACCTGACAAGCCCTGTAACAATTTATTCCGGATCACATTAAAGAGGACCTTCCCAGCTCCCTTGGAGCGTGGAGCAAGGCTGGCTGCCAAGGTGAGAAGGATGCCTGGCGCAGGGTTACCTGCCTTCACAATGTGCTCTGCAGCACAGAAACACAATAGGAAGGACCAGGTTCAGTGTCTGCTTCTTCAGAGTTCTGGCCTTGTTTTAGAACCAGAGCAGATACTACTGACTACTATACAGGATAATAAACTTTATCATTTGAAAAGCACAGATCTAGGTTTTATTGCCCATATTTGCAGGGTACTGTCACAAAATGATCATGTAATTATGTCTGATTATTTAAAAAATAGAGCTTTTGTCAAAAATGCAGGAAGAAATAAGCTGAAAATCCATGCTGTATAGTACTTGAGAACTACCACACAGTGTATTTTTATAATAACTGAATAGACGAGTGAATTTGTAATTCACACAAATCCCTGAAAAGCTTCTGTTTTGAAGGCAGCTATTGAGCTGTTCTGTTAAGAGGACCAAAAGGCAGAAGTTTCTCAGACAGAGAAACTAGTATTTTTTCTGTCTATTCAGAGCAGGTTCAAATATAAAGCAAGTAAGATTTATTCTGGGATGATTTAGTTACTCAGTTATCATTTCTGTTGTTTATTTCATCAGTATCTACTAAGGCATATAAAATTAACGTTTCTATACTACTAAAGCATACAAAATTCAAGTTTCTCTACTCCTGAGTTTCAGTAAAGGTGATTTTCCAGCAGAGCTGTTATATTTACCTGATGATCCTCTGAGCAGCATACTGATGAAGCGAGCGGAACTGTGCCGACATATTTGCTAAGGCTGCCAGACAATTTGTATGAAGGTATTTGTCCTGTCAGAAAGAAGAGGAAAGATAAAAACACCAACACATCAAACTGTTCGTTGGATATGCACTCACACCTCTTGCAGGAATCATTCAAAAGACTGAGTAATACATGTTGTTCTAAAAGCACAGGCAGAAATGCAAAGTGTATCAGTGTATCTACTTGGTGATGTTTGAACATGTTCTCTTAAAATGTAAGGCTTATAAAAGAGTGATTCTGTGCAGATTTCAGAGTCTATACATATATGTACAGATATGTTTCTATTTGTCTTTCAATGTTTATTTACAATTGCACCACAGCTGTTACAAATACACAGACATTTTCCTCCTCTCTACCCTCCTATCTCTCCATATCATTTAGTCTTATACTAAAACTTTCTACTTCATAACTCATCCCCCTATTGACTCTTTCACACCATTCCATATATCCCACAACTACAGCTATACCATACTTCAGAGCACTGGTCCTCATCTCAGCACCCCTGAAACCATTTGATCAGATAAGCATTTTTCTGATGGCCCTTTCAAAGTCAAGGGTTCTCACAGAATGAAACTTGCCCACTTATCCAATCCAAAAGGGATTAATTTCCCTATTCAAGTCTGAAATATTCATTTACATAAATGATTCTAAATACTACAAATATATGCCAAATTTGTCCTCACTCCTTCCAATTCTTTTTATCATAAAAGTAAAATCCTTAATTTTTCTGGTTTAAAATATATTTAATGTAAAAAATTCTGTGCCTTTAATTGTTGAAAATATCCAGAAGTGCATGATACTATGTTTGTGTTTGCAAAAAAGGTAAAAAACCAAATGTTTGGAAAATGCACAAAATCCATCTAGGCTATAAGGCTCTGAAGTTAAAGCAGTTTTGCTTTGCCAGAGCTCAAAAAGGTCTTCTGGCCCTGTCCCTGCCGTACTTCCTAAAACAACTAACAATAAACAGACCTGGAATTCCCACTTAAGTCATTCAGAGTGGCAAACAGCCTATAAGGAATCATTTCTTCTCATGAAACTAAGGAACTCTTTCTTCTCAACTGAAGATGACCTTGATGCCTGAATTAAGGTCTTTAGAGAATCATACTCACTGAACTGGAGACAACACAGAAACTGTGTTACAAGTTCACAAACACTTAGTTAACACAGCTCATCTGTTTTCCTCCCTCCTGCAAAACCAGATGCCAACTGGTTGCAACAGAATTAATAAAATCCCACCCCCTGTTCGAAATTGAATTCAAGCTGCTGAGGTTAGGAACTCACAAGTGCTCCACGAAACTCTTACCCTTGTCCGTGTCATGTTGTACTGGATGGTTCTTATCACAACCAGTATCAGAAGACTGCCAAGTGAGATCTCTGTTAGGACACGCTCAGCATACCAAGTGATGTTTTTCAGTATCTGCAAAAGAAAAAAATAAAAGAACAAGGCTCTTCAGCACCTAGGTCTGAATAAGAACATAGGAAGCTGTCTGGAATCTCACATTCCTTAAGACATGAAAATTAGTTTCCAGTCTCAAATGTGACTTAATTTTTGTACTCCAAAGCATAATTGGAATAAAATTAACAACAACAAAAAATAAAATCAGACCTCTGCAGCATCATCACCTAGTAGATCTCATCAACTTTGAATCACATGGAAACACATCAAGTGTAGAAAGATGATTACATTTGGCAGTTACCTAATTTCTATGCCCTGTGCCACCACACTCATATACTCATTTTGATCTTGCCCTTTCCACTTTATGAAGTCTCCATTTACACCCAGGACACCTGAATAACTCTGCCAATGCCTTGCCATTTTCCCTCATCATTGGCTGTGCAAGAGGCAGCACACAGGAGCTCTGACTGATGGGCAAGAGCACACACACTGAAGGTTGGGGGCACATCAACAGTGTGTTGGCTTCACACTGAAGCCTTTCCCTTGAAAGGTATGAAGTCTCTTCCCATAATACTTAGGGAAAGTCATCAGCTAGACTAAGAGCATTACATCTTTCACTGCCCACCACTATCAGGGTGGATGATCTAAACACCATTTCCAAGGTCACTGCAGAAGGAGAATCAATCCACTCTTTCCTTGTAGTCAGCCAACCTGCATGGAGGAAACACATGTACCCAACAGCCTGCCTTGAAGGACTGGTAAAAATGACTCAACAGGAACTGTCTGCAGTTCCTGAAAACATGGAGAAGATCCTCTATAAATTCAGGGTTATTCTCGGTCAAAACATCAATATGTTTAACAAGGACAACTGCACACAAAGCTATTGCTCTGTGTAACTTCAGAGAGAGAAGAGAGACTGCAGGAGAGCTGGAGGGGACTGCAGGGACAGCAGCCAGGCCATGGCTTCCCAGGGCCAGAGGGCAGGGCCAGATGGGATGTGGGGCAGGAATTGCTGGCTGGGAGGGTGGGCAGGAATTCCCTGGCCCAGGGTGCCCAGAGCAGCTGTGGCTGCCCCTGGATCCCTGGCAGTGTCCAAGGCCAGGCTGGACGGGGCTTGGAGCAGCCTGGGACAGTGGAAGGTGTCCCTGTCCATGGCAGACGTGGAACCCCGAGATGAACTTTGAGGTCTCTTCCAACCCAAACTATTCTGTGAGTCTGTACCTCTGGAAGCTCTTTCACAGTACAAGAGACATTTGAAAGAGCATCCTTGTAATTATTCATGTTAATTGGTAAGCTGATGAAGTTTGAGATACAAAAATAATTTTTTGTTATATATGACGAGAGAAAATAAAAATTCAGATCCTTGAAATAAATTTAAAAATAATTTCTTAAAAGCATCTCCATTATCACATGCTGGACAGTACCTGGCTCTTTGTCAGCACCTTCCTATTTCCCACAAGGAAGCTAAAATGAAGCCTGTGATTGTAACCTATAGGAGGGAAAAACACTATTTCATGTCAAAGTGACAAAACATCCCCAGGTACAGGCTGAGGTGTCATGGTTGATGGTAAACACCTTTTGCTAAAAGGATCAAAAAAATCAGAACAGGTGGAAGACGGAAAGACTTGAGAGGTATTTAAGGGGAGAATGGTCAAGGCTGAGGAACGAGTAGGAAGCATGAAATCACTACAAGAAAGGTTTCCACAAATAGCAGGCGATGAGTGGATGCGGAAACCAGTATAATTTCTGGTTATAACAAGTCACTAATACTATTTTAAGACAAAGTGATGATGGTATAAATGAAAACAAGTGATCCAAGGAGTTTCAGTAAACAAGGACAACTAGTTGGGATGAACAACAGAGATGATTAACAGGAAATGGCTGAAAGACAAAGCAAAATCCACACGTATTTTCACAAAAAAAGGCAACTGAAAATTTCAGAAGCTGTTAGTGTAAGTAATTAATGAATCACACGTACAAACTTCACTGCAAGAAGATACTGTGTTAGTGGAGAACTTGATCATCCCAAGGCTGCTAAGCATAAACATATGGTAAGATATAGCAAGTTCATGGGTTACTTCACAAATGCAAAATGCTAAACTAAGTGTAGACACTCATCCTGGTTGCCTTAATTGTGATTTCTTAATAACAGCTTATTTATGGCTATGTGAATACACCTGTTCTCAAGAGAAGATTTTATATAAAGAAATAAACTACTTTAACAAATATCTCAAGCTCAGCACTGGAACCTCCCAGAAGAAAAACATATTGGTATTTGAAGAATACAGTATATGATCATTAAATAATGGTTACTCTCAGTAAAACATAAATATAGCAGGGATAAGTTGTGGTTGCACATTTCATTTCCTGACTTTTAAATGCTTATTGAAAATTTAACAGACTTTTTAAAAAACAAAATACAGCTATGAAAATGGATAGTATAAAATATTATGTTTTGACATGACACACAATGTAAATTGAAACCAATAGTACATAAAGGGACATATTTCCTGATGATTATTGAAAAGAAATAATTTCACTCAATTTGCTCTGCAACGATACCCAAGAGTTTGGATTGGTTTTTTTTCTTTTTTCCTCTCTTAGACAAAATACACTTATCCTGGCCAAAAAACCATCAACTTAACTGATTAAATTTCTAATAAGTTACTTTTTGTAGTCTCTGATTTATGAGTGAAATAGCAAAGCAATCTCCTCCCACAAATAAAACAACCCCCATGTTTCCTCCCACTCTCTTTGGTGCTATTTTGTGGGGCACATCCCTGCACTTCACCAGCCAAAGGGTAAGTTCAGATTCACTCTGTGCTGGAACTGAGAGCAGATTCCATCATGTGCTCCCTCACACAGGGTGTCCCAGCAGGACAAGAGGAATGGGACTGGGACAAGTTAAGTAGTCTCAAGCAGCACCTTGAGCCCTCCAGCATCTCCAGACACATCTTTCTCATCCACCCATGGATCTCTCTTGTGTATAGAAGCCATCACCCTTCCTGTTTCCCCTCCCTGTAGCTTATTCCCACATCCTTGCCCTCCCAGACCCCATTCCTTCTCAGCTCTTTCTTTCACCTGCTTCCACTCCCCCCACCCACACCTTATCATCACAGAACCACGGAATAGTTTGTGTTAGAAGGACTTTAAAGCTCAACCACCTTCCACTATCCCGGGGTGCCCCAAGCCCTGTCCAACCTGGCCATGGACACTTCCAGGGATGGGGCAGCCACAGCTGCTCTGGGGAGCCTGTGCCAGGGCCTCACCATCTTCACAGGGAAGAATTTCTTCCCAATATCCCATCTAACCCTGCCTTCTCTCAGAGCAAAGCCACTCTCCTTTGTCCTACCCTGCCCATCTCAGTCTCTGATCAAAAAGAAGCCTGACTTCATCCTCCTCAGCTTTTGTCACTTTGTTCCTGTCCTGCCTTTTACTCATTTCTCTTCTCAGCAACCCAAAATCTTACCTACTTCTTGTTTAACTCTGGTCCCTCTCCCCCACTGCACCATCCCATGTTCCATGTACAGCCAGTCCCAGCCTGTTCCAAATTTCTCCCCACTGCTGTCGCATCAGGGCTCCCACTCTTACACATTTTCCTCCACGTGTGGATGTGGCACTTGGGGACAGGGATCATTGGTGGCCTTGGCAGTGCACCCACCCCACTCTTACACATTTTCCTCCACGTGTGGATGTGGCACTTGGGGACAGGGATCATTGGTGGCCTTGGCAGTGCAGGGGGAATGTCTGGACTCGATGGCCTTGCAGGGCTTTTCCAAGCCAAACGGTTCTGTGTGGTTCCAACCCCTGCCAAGCAGCAGCAGAAACATCCCTGGGAGCACAGTCCTGTCCCACGGGACTGGGGAGCTGCACTTGCACAAGCTGCAGCTCGTCCCTGCCTGTCTCAGCTGATAACATGATCCCTGGGCAGGGGAGGATGCACACAGCCCAGATGGCTCTGGGAGCAGCAAAATGAGAATATTCAGTTTCCACAGACGTCAGGCCACCTCCGGCTACGTCTCTGCTGCGCAGATGGAAACAGACTGCTCCCTGTGCCCAGAGACTGATAATTTGGTCACATTTAGTCATATTATCAGCAGCAGAGCCCTGGCACAAAGGCCACCTGCCAAATTTCAGATTCTTAATGCAAAACATGAAGTTACCAGGGCTCATTAAGTAACACGTTGACAGCTGTAAGCATGGACAAAGACATGTTAATGCTCCAGCCTCATCCCAGGAACCTTCAGTGGTTCTTCCTGAAACTCTTGAAAACAACAACCTGGGAAAAATGACAGTTACTGAGATAACTACTCCTTGAAATAGTTATCTCTTTAAAAAAATAGATACTACTCTTAAAAAAAAAAAAAAGATAAATTCACAGTTATAAACTTGCATACCAGAACCTGCTACCTCTCCTCCACACTGAGGAAAGCAACCTGGGTGGGTAGGCAGTGAAATGGCTACTTCAAAAACAACAACAGCAACCACCACCATCCATTCTGGGTTTCAGAGGCATGAAGCATGAAAGTATCTTAAATTTCAAAATCATCTACCTAGAACCAGTGCCCCCACTGACCAACCTCATTGGTTTATAAAGGGAGAAAAAAAAGAAAAAAGCTTAGTCCTGGGGCGGTCTTGCAAGAATAATTTTAAAATAAATTAAAATGTTTTGATTAATCATTCTTTTGAATACCAGGCTCTTGGATAGTTCCAACTCAGGGAGCACAAACTGCAGATGCAAAGAGCAGGAGCTCAGTTCTACATATACCAAGCAGCGAGATTCTCAGTTTCCCACAACTTTGCTCATGAGATATTTTTTAACACACTAAAAATAAACACAGTTAAATTGTGATTTACAGTCTATCACCATTTACTACAGCATAAAGTGCTACAGTAGCACAATAAGGTTACTGCTACATAAAATATTGTATGATGTTATTTTCATGTCTGATGCAATTTTATGTAGAATTTCATAAATCAGAGACAAAAGATCACCAATCCTTGTCCCTCTGGGGAATTCTTACATTTACTTGTTTACTCTGCTATTATAATTATTGTTATTATTAGTGAAAGAAATGGAGTTCTGTGTGGTTACAGTGACCCAGTTGCATTAAACCAATTGCAGGAACAGGACCTATGATTTTGATCATATTTTTCAGACAGTTAAGACCACATTCATTTTAAATAAAAAATGCTTCAGCATCCTACAGCAGTCAAAAAGAGTTTCTGTGGTTTCCTGAGCACCTTATCAGTTGATATAAATACCAGATTTATCAAACATTGCTCACTAAAATTAAGCCTAAAAATCAATCAATAAATGTGGGTTAAATGCCACAATGGAAAATAGCCCATAAATGAACTGTACAGTCATGGTTCTTATAAGAACAGTACACAAGATACACAGCAGAGAGAAAAACAAGTCGATCTAAACTACAGCACATCTTCTTTTCTTTGTCTTTTACCCAAGTGATAGAGGAAAAAAATAATCCTGCTGTAACAGTTAAAATTTGGTATGTATTTGTATGCATGAGGCTTATGAAAGTGATGCTAGATGCTTATGTTTTTCAGAAAGGTCTACACAGATTTTCTGACTCCCATCATTTTGCAGACCTATAATACCCTCTTAGGCTTTAAGAAAGTATGAGACTAATTTCATACTTAATACTAGAGTTTTTGAACAGTAACTTACTCATTCATACCTGAAAACATCTATCTAATTAATTTAAAAACATGGGTGAGGGGAATGGATTTATAAGCATAACTTTGAAACTTTTTTCCCCTTACACTTATTTCCCTCCTTGGGATCTGTAGGAATGTGTAGGAGAAGCTCAAGCAGACAGGCCTGCACCTCACAGCCACCTCTCAGTATCCACCTAAGAACCAAATCCAGCAAAACTCTGGCCACACAGTCCTACTAACAAATGGAACCAGGCACCATAGAGCAGGAAAATGCAACCACAGAGGAAAAGAAAGAAGCAGTTAGTGAACATCTGAAGCAAAATCAAAAAAATTGTGAAGAAAATGGAAGAAGCAAAGGCACGACTGAAAAAAAGATCAGTGCAGGGTAAAAGGAACAAGGTGGGGTTTGTGTTTTTATTAAGATAGAAGTAGTAAACCAATATCCACACTGCAAGCAAACACTACAACTCTGTTGGCAGGGTTAGCTGAAAGGCAGGATAAACCGGACAAGAAAACTTGATTTATGTTTTCATTCCACAGCTGGATCCTCATTAAGGAATTTTAGGGAAATCTTCCACTTTTACTCATCCAGTAAGGAATTTATTGAAAAACCGTGTGTAAAGCCTCTAAAATGAACGAAGAGTGATAGGGGAAGAGACTGAGGCAGGAATGACACCTTGTCTGCTGAATCCCAACTCTCAACAAGCCCAGTTTATGAGAGAGGATAAATGACTCAGTGACATGGAACCCAAAAATACACATCACACACGTACACCTCTGGTGCACATGCACAGGTTCAAGGCACACAAAGGTGAAGGCAGGAAAAAGCTTCAAGAAAATATTTCAGTCATCTGCATGTTTACTGTTAGCTGCTCCTGAAAAGCTGTTTCCAAAAAGGTATTCCCAGGAAACTGCATTTAAATCATCTCTTCCTGCTTTCTACACACAGAGCTACACTAAATAATCTGAAATTTCAGAGAAAAAATACTCTAAGTCTCTACTGCTTGTCACCAAGAAAAAATGCTAGCTCCCTCCAAAATAGGCTGGAAATTCACCTGGGAGAGAGTTCTGTTTAGGAGCCTTGAAACTTGCTTTCAGCATTTTGCATTTCAATAATTTCACAAAGATAATAATTTCCCCAAAAGAGAATTTCTGCATCCCAGTCAAAAAATTAAATTAAATCAGTGCAAATATTCATGTACTATCATAGTTTTAGAAGCTGGGAAACAAGGACATAATTGTCCAAGGTATTCTCCTGCACAGATGGTCAAGGTCCATCAAAGCTAGTAAAAATTTGGATCCTGTTATATGGACAACATGAAATAGAAATTAATCTAACAGAGAGACAGAAAAAGAAGTGCCAAGTAAGGAAATAACATTTAGTACGGAAAATACAACTCCAGCTAAAGGCTGCATCAAACTAGTTAAGCAAAGTTTTTCAAGAGAAATAAAAAAGGTTTCCTGTTTTTTTTCCTCTCTTCTAGGCCCTCCACTTCCATGGCAAACATTCAGCACCTTTGAGGCAGCCTGCCCAGCTATTACTAGGCTAATTTGTAACAGGGAACACCAAAAAAGACAGAAAAAGAGATATTTGCAGCAGTTTCTCTGTGGGACGGAGTACGTTTGCTCATTTCACTTGGGAAAAGTTTTGAAATCAGTCTTCAGGTCCCTTCTTCTTAGAAAAGGAAGATGTCATCAAATTTGGATGAGCTCACACAGCCTCTGCTGAGGGAATAGATTTGCCAATGTATCTTCTTAGAAGTAAATATTTATATTATTTTTAGAGCTGAAGGATTATTTACCAAAACAGCAACTCACCACTTCATGAATGGATCGGTTGAAGCCATCATCCTCTGTAAGGATCAGCAAAATGATAAGGGCCATGTAAACATGGTGTGAATTCCTTTCTTCAACGTGGTACAGAATTTCAAGAATTGGCAGAACCTTTAGGGAAGGAAAAAATGTATCTATTAGTTTAGTCTTCAAATATCTCAGACACTAAACAGAGGAGGCTCTAAAGGTCTGATGTACTGCCCTGCCCTTGACAATGCATAGCAATTCTTCCCTCCTGAAACAACCACCCCTGAGCAGTGTCCAAACACCTTCCATCTGCTTCATTTTGTCTCACAGAAGAGCCTAAACAAGTGCTTTCTTGTGGTCAGAGATGGAATTTCAATCCCTAATAAATGAGATTCCCAGCCATACCAGTTACGATAATCTCCAAATGCTTCAGTCCTCTTCTCCACACTATGGGGAAAAGAGATTTGTTAAAGATTTTCACCAGTCCAAATAGGAAAACAGTTGTGTCTACCCATCTGTGCTACCACAAGCCTTTCCTCACCAAATCTAGCCAAGTACATCAAAGCTGAGGTGAACAGAGGCATTTTGAGACATGAAAGTTAAATCCCATTTTGGCATGTGAAGATAATACCAGAAAAAAAAGCAGTTTGGGTTAGGTTAAGGCTAGAAGAGGCCTGTTTTTCCTATTTTAGATAATATGCAGCCAAAGAGAACTGACTGATCATTATGATCAGAGTTCAGCCCAAGGTCTTGCAACATTTCCACCAGGATGAACAGCTTAAGCCAAAGCCTTGCAATAATAACGAAAATGAGATTTCATTGCAACAGCAAGCATACCTGAATGCTAGTCTAAAGTTAATCCAGATGCAAATGCTGTCTCTCTACCAAATGAAAATTAGCTTTCTACTGGCTCAGTACAACGTGGCTTCCCTGGGCTGCAGAAATAGGCCGAAATCACAAAAAGCCCTGGAAAAAGGAACTGGAGAAAGCCATCAGTTCCAAGAAGCTTCTAGACACCTAAAAACTTGCTGTTTTTCAAAACAGGCCAAATGCAGCTGGATGAATCATGTGAAATCTATTCTGGTGAGCAGCCAGGACACCAGTGCTTCACAAGCCTCTGAAGTTACCAAAATGTTCTCTTACAATCAACCATCCTTGAAACAGTTGGGACATACTAAACCAATTTCTATTAGAATGAAATGAGATTGATCTAAATGCTGCAGGCCACAAAACCTTTTGACACATGCTTTGGTCAGGGTCAAGACAAGATGACAACGGAAACAGAAGGAGAATATACTTACAGCAATATTTTTATTAATATTTATTAAATATTTTTAATATTTAATATTTAATTTTAATATTTATTAAATAAATATTAAAATAAAAATATTTTTTAAAATGACATGTTGCAAACATCCTTCCCTTGCCATTTCAAAGTATCCTTCAGAAACCTCTCTCCCCAGTGGAAACTAGAGTATCATCTTTGTGTTTTCTGAATATCAGTCTTGAGTAAAGATCAGGTTTTGCCTAGAAATTCTAATTAGCATATAGACAAAAAAATTTTGTCCTTTTCCTTGGATGAGGAGAAAGAGAGACAAGCATCACTGCTTTAGTCCACCATTCAAATTGTTTCCGTCTCCAACACTTGCATGCTGCTTTGCACTGTAAAAGCTGTCATTTCCATGTCCAAGAGTTATTATAATAAGCTGGATAGAGCTGGAAGCAACATAAAACTAATGAAGAACTTCATTTAAAACTGGACTTTGCAGGGAGAGCAACAAAAGCCTTGCTGAAGGTAACCACTGGAACAACTTCTTAGTTTTCTAGACAGATCCCAGATGGAAGCACAGAATGGTTTGGGTTGGAAGGGACCCTTAAAGATAATTGTGATTCAGTCTGGTTGTGTTAAACCATACAAACCACTCTGGCAAAACACATTCTTTCAGAACAGCTCAAAATATCTCCTCTGTCTATGCACATTAATACTAATTGTAACTGAAAAGGTCCATTCGTGTCCTCAAGTGCTCCAAGTCCTACAAGTGTGTTGCTACAAACTACATTTAAAAATACATGATATTGAGACATTGCAGCCACTCCCCTACAAGCCAACATGTGGAAGTGCTGTTACTAAAGCTCCACACTTGCTACTGAAGAGGAGTCTGGCACTCCAGACCATGGCATTCAGTCCTCCTGTCCCAAACAAACCTCTGCTGCTTCCAAAACCTTTGGCCACATTTCCCTTTTCACTCCTCTTTCAGGCTCTGTGCCATCTGCACAACTGGGCAAAACTCAGGGAGGCAAATGGCAACTTAATTCTCTCTTATGTGCCATTTCCTGATGGAACCAGAATAAATCTGTACACTTTCCATAATCCTTCCTCCTTACAACACCTCTTCCTTTGTACATTGATTGCTGAGGTGCACACATACCTTTAGGACAAGTATTACTGTTCTCAAAGCAAAAACTAGTTACCAAGTCACCACCTCTATAAAAAAGTTACAATGTAAGATTCGATTAAAACGCTAATCATATGAAAATATAAAATTGGGAATACTCTTGGAGATGCCTGGGAGGATTCTTGGGCAGAGCCTAGAGGAGACACTTTTCTTCAAAAGAGGAAGACTTTTAGGTGATTTCCTTGGAGAAGTCTGGGGCTCAAACTTGGGTCTCAGGTCTCTAGAAGAATTTAAAGAACCCTAGGAGATGCCTGGAAGGAGTCTCAAGTGAATCTTGGAAGTGAGATCTGCTATTTAAACAGCAAACACATCTCAGGTAACTCCTCTGAAGGAATTCAGGGCTGCTGCCTGGGATCTCAGGTGTCTCAAATAAAGGTGGAAACTACAGGAGATGCCTGGGAGGAGTCTGAGGAGAATTCTAGGAGAGACACATTCTTTCAAAAGAGAAGAATCCTCTCAGTTTATATTTTAGTTACATTAAAATTTATCTAGACTTTCAACCAAAATACATTTCTATACCTCTGTGCTACATACATACATTAAAACTTTTATACCTATCTTCTTAGACAATGGTTTTATCCTCCCCCATACTGAGAAGACAGCCACCACTTCTTTTGTATTGCTGACCCTTTCCTCACAGTCATCACACCACCTCTACTGCACCACTACTAACACTCCTCCCCCAGGAGCAGCTTTTAACTGGCAAGAAACAGCCACCATTAAAAAGTTACTTTTAATCCCCAAAACAAGTGGCAGGCAAAAACAGACAGTGAAAATTGCAGGTGCTATATCCACTCCAGGGTTGGTTTCCCCAGTAAAGTTTAAAAATACATTGTCTTTAGTAATCAACAAAATACAGCACCCTGCTTAAGACGAATTTATACTACAGGAAAAAAATACTGCTGTACGATCAGCTGATATAAATACATCATCATGTATGTTATTTCATTCCAGTCATGTTGGGCAGAAACAAAATCTCAACTCAGCAGCCAAAGCAAACACATCCAATAGCACATTTCTTACACACAGAAATCTCACTGGTACATTTACTTGCAATACTGGTGCTAATTGCTCTTGCAAACAGAAGAAGGCTCAACAGTCTCCCATCCACTGAGCAGAACACTATGCTCATCAAAAAATGCACTAACTTCCCTCTATTTCACCTGTCCCACCACCTTCTAGAGGATCCCTGCAAACAATTTGAAAAGGACAGACAAATACTAGATGTAAACTTTTCTAACAGAAGATTCTCTAGCATCAGATATTTAATGCAGTTATTTTAAAAAAGGAAGTCATGAAAGACGCACAAAGATCCTATTCATTTTGCCAAGCAGAATTACAGTAAGAGCAAAAAAGGTTCTTCATTAATAATACAACACAAAGCCCAACAGAAGGTGAAGGTGTTCAGCTATAACTGGCAGAGGGAGATTCATACAAATGAGGACGGGAGCTGAGACAGTATCTGCTATACCAGCTAAGAAAAACAAACTGTTTTAATTTACAAGTTAAACTGAAGTTGAAAAAGAGCAGAGACACATTTCAGAAATCCTTATGAAATGTTACAGAGCACCTTCTGGTGATGCTTCCTGGGCACAGAACGGGTGACAAATTAAAATAGGGGAAAACACAACATATGGGATGCACTGAGTGCAGTGAAACACGAACAACCTGCAAAACCCCCTAAAGTTTAGGATGAGCTCTGAGCTGCCTGTGGACGTGATCTCTCACACAGCACCTATATGCCTCATACCTCACTCATCCAACTGCCTCTGCACAAAGAGGCCACTGATTTACACCACATGCCTCCAAAAAGTCCTCTACCTTCTTTCAAACATCATTTTCACTCTGAATTAATGACCTTACTGTTTTTTTCCTGCATCTCCAGATGGTGGGAATCAGCCTCCAGGCTTAGTTCTTACCACCCCTCTCTGCAAGTAGAGATTCCTGTTTTTTTCAAGGATTCCCCTTTATGAAGGCACATGCACACCCTTATGCTCCCCAAGCTCTTCTCTGACCAGGTAGACTTAGCTTCTTAGGCCTCTCACATTGTTAGTGTTTAGTTAATTTTAAAACAAAAAACCTCCCATGTTTCTCAATGCCAATACATTTTTTCAACAGTCTGTAACTATTTTATGAAATCTGGAAAATAGTACACCAGAATAGTACACAGTGTATCAGCACCACTCTTGCCATACAGGGAAGGGAAGCCAGCTCCAGTACTCAAGTCCCTTTATTTCATTCTCAAGTCTAAGATTGAATCTTTCTCACCACAGGACTGTAGTAAGGAGGTCATGACTGCTTTGTCCAGTACCCTCCCAACCCTCCCAATCCTTTTTGGGTCTGGCTCAGCCTGCCATACTGAGCACTTAAAACTGCTCTTCTCAGTTGTTTGCTGCTTATCCTTATCTATTGGCCCAATAAAAACAAGAGGCTTGGACAAAGATGTGGGTATACTGTCAGCAGAGATCACAAGCAGCATGAAGAGCAAAACAGGAGCATTTTCAAATGTTGGTATTAAAAAAGAAATCAAAATACCCTCAAAAGCGTAGTGTTGACTTTTCAGTGATGCTTTTCTGAATTTTTCCAGCTTTTCCCATCAAGTGTTTAAAGTTGCTGGTAATTTCTGGGATTTTCTGACTATTATTTTTTAGGTGATAATACATGAAAATATCCTACCCTGCCGATATTCTGAGTACCTGCATCTTGACTTGTTTTGACAGATGCACTGCACTGTTTTTCTGGAAGCTTTACAGTGTACCAGACACCATAATTATAAAACAATGCACACACCTAATATTTACTTGTCCAGAGCAACCTGGGATAGTGGAAGGCATCCCTGTACATGCAGGGGTTGGAACAAGATGGGCTTTAAGGTCCCTTCCAACCCAAACCATTCTGGGATTCTGTTCTATGATTCTAAAGATACCACAAATTGTTATGGTTAGCAGCTGTTAACTTGTCATATCACACACTAGCAGCCCCAAAAATTATACATAACCATTTGTTCACAGAATTCATGCAAAATGACTCAGCCCTTGCCTACATAATCTGCAGTGGACACAGGAGTTCAGTCTTGAATCAATTCAGCATCAACCATCTCACCCCAGTTTGCCAACAGTGGCGTCTATCGACTCCGATTTTAGCAATACATCTGCTGGAACTTGGACTGAAACCAAACTCACTCCATATCTGCCATCAAACAGGCAAGGGATCTAATTACCTGGCAAGATTTCAAATATTAAAATGGAAAGGGTCCTCTATTCTGTTACCAATTCCCCAAGACAGCCATTATCTTATTAAAGGAATGCTTTTTAATAAGTAAGATTTGTTGAAGTGGTTTGTGACATTACTAAAGTGGGGAGCATAAGCTAATTTATAACCTACAAAAACCATACCAGGTGTCTGTTATATTGGCCATTAACCACAATCCTATTTAAGCAGCTAAAAAGGCACTACAGTTGTATTTCTATAAAATCTGTGAGCTGCTCCTTGAGGAGTTTCAGTCTTAGGTCAACCATGTAAGACATTTGGCATGTTAGTCCAGTTACAGCTCATTTTGTTAACTATTACTCCTGAAAGCACAGAGCAAGCTTGTGCAACTTTTTGGCCTGAATATCCAAAAGAGATAAATAAAATAATGAATGGAATGGTATCTGCTACCAGTTTCTCTACACCATGACCAGAAGTGGGCAGGTTTGACCTGGATCACGATAGTTCCACAGAGAAAGAGGGAATCCAAGATGGAGCAAGCTTGTGTAACTTTTTGGCCTGAATATCCAAACAAGATAAATAAAATAATGAATGGAATGGTATCTACATCATGTTCAGAAGTGGGCAGGTTTGACCTGGATCATGATAGTTGCACAGAGAAAGATGGAATCCAAGATGGTCTCATAGCTTTACCAGCACCACCCTTGACTGCAGTGACGCATTTAGCACCACACTCCTGAGATAATGTAACAAAAATGGGTCAGTGAGCTAGAACTGGTGATAGAGTGATCCAGAACCTACTGCTCCCACTGCAGAACAGAGGCCACCAACAGCTGGTGACACCCAAGCTTGCAGGGCCAACCCCTCGTGATGAGAACAAAGGAGGCAGAGCAAGACTCACCAGATTTTCTATGTCTGTCCGTGCCAACACGTAGGTCCTCACGTTGCTGTTCTGATGCAGAAGCATGTATAAGAGAAGAGTGGCTTGATCAGATTTCTGCTGCTCACATAAAGCTGTGTATAAACTGTTAAAGTTGATCTGGAAAGCGTGTGGGTTTGATGATGAAAAAGCAGTGTTATCTGAAATAAGGAAATAAAAGAAAACCTTTAATAAATACATTTATTATTCAGTTACTAGTTAATTTTATAAAATCTCTGGGGGAGATATTTAACACACCACAGAAAGGAGGAAACAAAAATCACCCGTGACTCTTATCACCAATGGTCAAAAACCATAATAGAATCTCATAAAGCTTTAGTTGTGCCAAAAAGCTGAGGTTGTCCTCCCATATGAGCTTGAGTAAGATCCTGGTACCTGCACCAAACATTCACCTTTTTTCACAAAACAATTTTGTCCCTCCATAAGGCTTCCACTGCTAAGAAGGAATGTGATCCCAGGAGCTGCTGGAAGGGGGGCAGCCACAATGCCTTCTCTGGAACCAATACATCAGTGATTAATTTCCAAACCCTGCAAACTTACAGGTTTAGTTCTCTGGCATTAAGGCAGAGTATCTCCCATCCATCCCTTTCCTGGCATGAAGGGTGGATGCACACAAGTCAAGATTACTGTGATATCTTAGTGAAACATAGGTGTCAGGATTTTAGGTGTGTGGTAGGGAGTTTGGTGGCTTAAGTGATGCAAAGTATCACATTACATTGTCTGACATCTCTCAAAGTCACAGCAGTTTGTTCATAATCACAATATACTCTGTGCCAGGGCTGAAAGCAAAAATAAAACAGATTTCCGTTCACAAAACCTTTGCTAGCTTCAGTAAAAATGTCCATCTGCACAGATCTCTAAGGTCTAGAAAGTCCCTGTGGAAACAGAAAAGGCTAGTACTTCCAGGGAGCTTTTGAAGAAGATGGAAAGTGAAAGAATTTTTACATAGGACAAGGGGGAAGGGTTTTAAACAGAAAGAGAAGGTATTTAGATGAGAGATTAGGAAGAAATTCTTCCCTGTGTGGGTGGGCAGGAATTCCCTGGCCCAGGGTGCCCAGAGCAGCTGTGGCTGCCCCTGGATCCCTGGCAGTGCCCAAGGCCAGGCTGGACAGGGCTTGGAGCAACCTGGGAGAGTGGGAAGTGTCCATGCCCATGGCAGGAGAGTTGAAACTGGGTGATCTTGAAGGTCCCTTCCAACCCAAACCACACTGTGGTTCTATGATTTTAAGCCCACATTCTCACTGAAGTTTGCTAAGTAGCTTTCAGCACAGAAGAGTGTGGCAGTCGTCACGTATTTTGAACAACATTTCCACCCACTTTGTATGGAAAAAGTGCTTGGAATTGCTGCAGGAGCCCTGCAGGAGCCCTGGCTGCCACTGGTTTTGTGGGGCCCAGCAGACAGCGTGCTGGGGAGCCACCACTCCTCCTGGCCAGGGCAAGGGGGGACAGCTCCAGCCATTGAGCTGGAGGCAGCAGGAGGCCCTGGAGCAAACAGGACTCCTGCCTGCAGGAGTTGGGAACCACATGGAGATGCAGCCCCACGGTGATGGAAACCCTGCCTGCCCAATAACCACGCACCCGTGGGCGCAGGAGAGACTCCAACCTGGCCTTCCTCAACTACAGAACATGACTAGGGACCAGCTGGTTTAAAACCTTCCTGCTCTGGGCAGGAATTTCCCTTCAGGAGGGAAAACCTGGATGTAGACAGCAAAATTAGAATGATTCAGTCCTTGGTGCCACAGGTCATTAGCTGAGAAGCTCCCCTTGGCTTTGCAGCTTCACTTCAGTGGATGTTTAATCTGTGCCACGGGGATTTATAGCATTTCACTATCAGTTTTATTAAAGGATACTAAAAAGTCCAGTAAAATAAAAATCTAAACAGAATTAAAGAAACTTAGCAGCAACAACAGCATAGCCTGTATTCTGCAGAACATTAAACTGATCAACAGAAAAATTAAACTATTCTAGATCATGTACAAAAAAATCCCTATCCTGAATTCTTCTTGTTTTGTCCCAATTAAATTATAGAAATTATTTTAACAAAAATGCCAATTTTCCTTTTATAGTATATATTGTGACAGCAAACAGCCTCTTTTTTCACATTACTTTCCTCTTACAAGCGCCTTAGAATGTTCACAGAAACCAAATTTCAGCTCAATTATGAGTATTGCTAGTGGGAACAAGTTTCTGGGAAACAATAAGTCATTCTATCAACATACACATGTAGAGAAAATACAGCTTTTCATGCTACATTTGACACAAAGTAAGTTCTTTCAAAATTTTATAATGATGTATGTATAACGTGCTGTACTGAAATACATTACTGGCTACTGATGGCATGGAACAAAGTCAACCTAAATGCAACATTAAAGGAAGCTTGCAATTTAAAGAGAGGACAAAACAAAAACTTTATCAACAATTTGATCTCAACCACCTGTAAATGGTATCAAATAAATCAAAGAAGCATGTTAGGATTCAGAATTCTTCTTATGAGAACAATCCTCCACCTTCACAACCCAATAAATTTTCCTAGGTAATGGTGAATTAATTTAGAGCTCAATCTGGTTAAAACTTAATGGATAAAGGAATACAAAAACTCCCCAGAAGAAAGCACATAACTCAGGATATTACTGTGGCTTCACAGGTTGTCACACAGCTCCTGAGCTCTGTGCACGGTGCCAACCTGCAGAAAGCCAATGAAAGGTAAAACCACATGGCTCAGACTCAGAGATTTAAGGATGGATAAAGTACACATTAAGGAAAAGGAAAATGGTGGAGTCCCCATCCTGCAGGGATTTAAATGCTGTGTGGATCTGGCACTTGGGGACATGGGGTAGTGGTGACACTGGCAGTGCTGGGGAATGGTTGGACTTGGAGGGCTTTTCCAAATGATCCTGTGATTCTGTGGAAGGCACAGGCTGTGCACTGAGCTATCCAGAGAGCATAAACTGTGTTAGGGCATTCCCATGTCCCAGAAAAGACCCTCTGTGTGTCAGTGCCACATGGCACCTGCAGTTGCTGACACACAGGCTGGAACCTGCCTTCTCAAAATCCAGACAAGCACCAACACAACCCTGAACATACATACAAAACTCATGGAAGTGTTTATGTCAAACATTTTTTCCTTACATTTGAAATACAAGAATACAGTCAGCCAACCCAAGTAGCAATTTAATTATTTACCTTCTCTCTAAGGACCATGACTCCAGGACAAAAAGCACTACAAATTTTTAGGGGACTCCTGCAGACTCTTGGATAACTAATCTACTTATAGGTTAGCTTTATGTATAATTTGTGAAATTATAGAGTCACAGAATTACCAAGATCAGTAGAAAACTTCAAGAACTTCTAGCCCAGGAAGTAAACTGGACCAGGATTATGAAGCTTTCTAATATAAGTCAGAAGGATAAAGTATCCTCCCTCTGTCCCCACCATTAAGTCACAGCAGCTGAGGAACTCCACCTCAAAATTCCCAGATAAAGAAGTGTTATTACTGCTCTTCCATGGGTGTGCTGGAAGGACAGCAAACCTTGGAGAGAGAACCTCTAAGCACTCACAGCATCTCAAAGCCCCATTTCATCAGTTCAGGCTCAGAAGTAAGGACAGACACAAACCTTGTGTGTTCTTGAAGGACATGATGGCTTGCCTGTAGGGGTTGGGGGTGTCTGGAGCATCAGTCAGGTTGGCCAGGACCAGCAGCAGCAGCAGGCTCTGGCTGGCCAGAGGGGAGCACTGCTCCAGCTGCGCCGAGGCTTTGCTGCCCACCCCACCCAGCGTGAACACTGTCCACAGGCCAGCTGCAGAGAGAAAAAACAACAAATTACAGGTCTGAGCATATGTTCATACACAAGGCTGTTTTAGAGAGTAGGTTTAGATTAGATACTGGCACAATATCCTTCCCTGGGAGGGTGGGCAGGAATTCCCTGGCCCAGGGTGCCCAGAGCAGCTGTGGCTGCCCCTGGATCCCTGGCAGTGTCCAAGGCCAGGCTGGACAGGGCTTGGGGCAGCCTGGGACAGTGGGAGGTGTCCCTGCCCATGGCAGGGTGTTGGAACTGGATGGTCTTTAAGTTCCTTCCAGCCAAACCATTCCCTGATTCCACAATTGCACATTGTGCATGTACAGCTCCAGCAGTAAGGCATGATGTATAAAGCCAATGTAATGTCCCCAGTGGTTGCCTGAAAAGACTCTCATTATCACACTGCTTACACTTTGATCATTTGGGCCTCAAATGCAGAGTCATTTTCACACTTACAGCACTAAAAAGAATTAACTCCAATACTAAACTACTAAATTTGAAATTCCTGTTCAGTGTTGGTGAAACCAGTTGACCACCTACATGCTCAAATACTGATTAGAGGAGAAGGAGAATCAGAGGCAGATTAAAGGACTCCCCTTATTCCTCCCCAGCAAATCCATTAGCCCTTATACCTTTGCCACTGCTCATGGGACTGTATTACAGCACTGAAAAAAAACTAAGAAAAGCACAAAAACTGAAACAGAGATGCTGCAGACTCAGCATTACTGGATTGCAATGTCAGAGGAAAGGACAAAACCTCTGTGCTTATCACATCTGGGTTCTTGATACATTCATTCCAAGGGGATAAGAAGCAGCTCCTCCCAATCACACAGTATTAGATTCATCCCCAAATGCCTGCCTAGCAGTTCATTTTTTTGAGTGTATCTTGAAATTTTATGGCAGAGACAAAGCATTTCATCAAATTATTCATTTAACAGGTCAAAGCTTTGAGTTATACAGGAAAAAATATAGTAAGTTCTACTTCAAAAAGGGGAAATCCTTATTTCCTCTTTTAATTATTGCCTAAATCAAAAATTAGCTACAACACACCTTCTTAAAGAAAACAGAAAAATTAAGAAAATTTAGTTTCCAGTCTTCTAGTGTGTGAGATTCAAGGTGTAAATGATAAAAACCTGTAAGCCATTTGAATGCAAAACATTAAAGTGTAACAAATTAAAAGAATTTCAAGTCCTCTTAGCCCTACAAAATTTCAAGCCATTCAATGAGTATTTTTCTCCAAATGTAATTATAGAGCCAGATTATGTAACAAACCAATGCTCCCTCATTAGGACAACTGCAGGGAAATTATTGCCATGTCATGGGCAAGGGGACTAATGCCACTCAGTGTTAAGCAGCTTGAGAGACTTCTTATAATAAAAAGTATTGTAACTGCAGTCTTCTTAGCAAAAATTTCATCTTACATTAATAACACTTTATCACCATGTTTTTCATCCACTGTTCTTACCAAAACAAATGATGCTGACCATGAAGTTTTTAAGCTCACATGAGTTAACCAGAGGTAATATGCAAAGAAACTATTTTAAAAACCCTGAAACAACTGTACATTTATTGTCACATGTTAAATAAACTAAAATTCATAGAATTTCCATTCTTAAACTTTAGTGTAGTTCTTGTTTTTAATTTTCTACCACCCCATCCTTTTGTGGCTACCATCTGCCATTACTACACCTTTCCTCAGTAGTTAGGAAAAGAGGGATACGGCCAAAACACCAGTGATTAATCTGAATCTTCCACCAGGGAGAACGTGGTCACTATGACCGAGAGAAATCTGCACATTAATACGTGACCCAAGTGACCTCCTGAAGTTCTCTTGTGTGTTGGCAAGTCCTCCAGAAAACCAATCCCATGTAACAGGTTCACAGCATTCCTTTCAGTTCCAAGGGCAATGTCACACTAGGTGCTAAGTATTGGCTGACGCTTCCAACATGCTCAGGTTAAAAACTCTTTAAAGGAAAATATTATTTCTGATCATAAATATCAGATTAAAATGCTAAATAGGTAAAGAGCCTGGGAGCACAGAGGGACAGGAAGTTTCTAGCTGTATATAGCAGTGTGTTCACAATATCTGAAATATTACTTTGTTAAACCTAATTTTATATTTATGTGTATTTCATAATCACAAGACCACATTTTACTTCTTTAACATGCAAACCAAAGTAAATTATGCTGCACTGCCTTAGAAGCCTTCCTTACTGTATTCTTTTCAGATCTGAAGTTAACAGAAAACACAGAAGAATAGACACTGCTATAGTGTGGACAGAAGAATATTTCAGATTCTGCTTCTTCAGAACACCACAGGAAAAAAAATGAAAGGAAGAAAATTCCAAATTTAAAAGGGATGAAGGCCAGGTTGGACAGGGCTTGGAGCAACCTGGGGTAGTGAAAGGTGTCCCCGCCCATGGCAGGGGTCAGAATGAGACGAGCTTTGAAATCCCTTCCAACCCAAATCATTGCAGGATTCCATGATTCCATGAAAATTCCTGTTTAAGCCAACAGGATAGCCACAGATGGCTGCAACAGTACTAGTCCTGCCTGGCATCATCACAGGCATGAAGAGGAATTTGCCTAAATGCTTCAACATACAGATTGGATTTCTTTCACATTGAGGTTTTTTATTTTACTTCCATCCTCTTGTCATTTTTCAATATATCACAAGAGAAATACAAATTCCCGTTGTTTTTGTAAAGCTTTCTACATCTCTGGGAGGTGGCAAAGATAAGCTAGGGGTCTCAAAACTAAACCACTGAACTGCAGAAAGGAGGGAAGGGTAGATTACCTGAAACAGCATCATGAGGCAAACTGCTTCTGAAGATTTATAGAATCTTGAAAAGGCTCTACAGTACCTTTCTATATACTAATAGAAATATATTATTTAGTATTATTAGTATTATTAGTATTATTATTTAGTATTATTATCAGTATTCTATATACTAATACTACCTTTCTGGTCCCAGTTACAAGCCTGACAAAGTCAATAATCCACAACCCATCCACAACTCTTCAACATTATTGTGGGTTAACACTACACAGCCTATCATTCTCTCCTCTCTGGTGAGATGGGGAAGAGAACTGAGAGAAGAGGCAAAACTTGTACGTTGAGATTAAGGCAATTCAATAGGACAGAAAAAGAAGAGAAAACAATTATGGTGATGATAGCAATGATAAAAGAAAATACAGAGGAAGTGATGCACAGTGCCGTTGCTCCCCAGCTGCTGCAGACCCTGAAGCAGTGTCCTCCCACCCCTGAGCAACATCCCCCAGTTTTATTGCTCAGCATGACAGGACATGGGATATTCCTTCAACCAGCTGTCCTGGCTGCATCCCCTCCCAGCTCCTTGTGCCTTAAGAAACCTTGAAGCTCATCCCATTCTAATCCCTGCCATGGACAGGGACACCTCCCACTGTCCCAGGCTGCTCCAAGCCCTGTCCAGCCTGGCCTTGGACACTGCCAGGGATCCAGGGGCAGCCACAGCTGCTCTGGGCACCCTGGGCCAGGGAATTCCTGCCCACCCTCCCAGCCTGACCAGCTCTGGGACTCACTGATGTAACTTTATTTCTTGATTCAATACCACATGGAACCACATTGCTAGAAGTTTTGTCAATTGGAGAACTGAAAAATTCTGTCAATTATTTCTGGGAAATACTCAAATACTTTAATAAGGAACTGACTGCTTTTACATTTAAAACCTATTAGCAGATTCATTTTTGCCCTCCTCTTCCACCAAACTAGCCACGACAGATTTTCTCCCCCTGTTCATACAACATTATGTAAGGCAGAACAAGAAAAGCAAGTCATAAGAGCAAAGTATGATATTTTGCAAAAAAGAAGCTGAGATTTTTCTGTAAGATGGGTGGAAACACAGTTTACAGCCATGAAAACAAACCCAGGACTTTAATCTAGTTTGACAGTCTGTGAAACAACACTTAATGGCAAAATGAAGTTATGATACAGTCACCAAAATAGAACTTTCTTTCACCTGTTTGATGTAAACAGAACTCTGCAGAAATCTCAGTCTAATGCCTGATCTCTGTTACACAATGAGATACAAATAAGGTTCATGTTTGTACCTACTTTGAAAAAGTTTAAACGCACTTATTTATAGCTTCACAAGAATAAGAAGAATTTTAAGAGTCTGACTTCAAAGCCATTTTGAAACCAAGAGTGCAGAAGGTACTCTAAAAACTCATTACATTCATATAAAGCATTGCAACTTTCAGTTAACAAATTCTAATACTGTCCACCACTATTTTAAGCCAGCAGATCAACCGACTGTGAGCTGTAATTGATTTTTGAGCTCTCCTGGATTAGTTATTAAACTAGTTGTAATTCTTCTGCAAAATGTATTATTCACCTTTCAACCTTCAGTGTCAAGGCTCAGAAGACAAACTCACTGACTTCTCCCGCTGGACAGAGCATTAAATTAATGCTGAGGAAATTGGAGTTACTTATTTCCAAGTTTCTTTCTAGGAAATTAGTATTGTTTGGGTTTTTTTTAATCTAATAGTAGCTCTAAAATTCAATTAAAGTAATCACTGAACTTCAACCTTTCCTTTGAACATCCTTCATTGCGTTTAAATATAGGCATTAAATTGCAATTAATACTGGCAAAGCCTTTTTGAGTATGGTCCTGTCTCTCCTCACTGGAGCTTGGTAGGAGGACAGATCCTTCCCTCATTCCCCATCACATAACCCACATCCTCTCAAACATATTTAGCATCCTCCTAATGAGTTTTTTTATTACTTTTGAAAATATTTTGCCAGGCCACCAACTTGAGGTGCTGCTTCAGGCTGCTTTTGAGACTTTAATAGGACAAAGTAAGAGTTTTAGTAGACATGAAGATCTTCAAACGGTCTCTTGATCTCCCTCTGTCATTCTGACATTTCCAAAACAACAATCCTGCTCCCTTGTTGCAAAAATGGAAAGAACACAAATAGATGAGGCTACAGAAGTTGGCAAAGCCAGTGTTAAATATCAGAAAGAAAACTCAACCACAACGAAAAAAGCCCAAAACAGAACAGATCTAACTTAGGGTTAGTAATACATCCAAGTCCTAGCTCCACATTCTGCTTTCCTATTTCTGAAACTTTTAGCATCCAGAAGATTGTCCAATGCTGCAACAGTATCTAACACATCACTAAATAGAGATGATGAAGAATTAAAGCAAAAGTGATTTTCATTGCATCTAATTGATACCATCGTGTAGTTCCTCCACCAAAACCAGTAAATAATGTATTATTAAAAAACATTACAATTATTGTTTAATTCTTATTACACTCAAGCAGCAGCACTGGGAACTTGAGTGTTGTTTTTTTAACGCTTATTATGTGTGTCACATTTCTTAAGTCAATTCAATAGTTCTCACACTGTGGTCTGATGAACACTTTCTGGTGGCCCATGGAGAGCTGGCAGTTCATGTTGTGCTGGCTCTTGTCCTTGTTTCCAGCTGCTACATTGTGTTAGAAGAAAGCTAAAAATACATAAATACTTTCCTACGATTACTTTTCCATGCAAGTAATTTCTCAAGTTGCCACGGGGATGTTACGTGATAATGAATGGGAGAGGAAAAAGAGGTCCATGGAGTCATGAACAGGGATCACTGAGGCAACTGCTGTATCAGGGGCATTTTATACTTTATAAAGCACATCTTCAATATCTCAGATCTTTAGTTAAGGAACTCGAATTGCAAATTGTGAGGAACCCAGGGTACACATGCTTGAAAGACTATAAAAGCAGCAGCTACAATAATTTTAGGGAAGTCACACTGCATATTTGGGAGGATTTGGATTACAGAAAAAAACTAGCAAAGCTGAAGTATAGGAAATATGGAATCATTTTTACGTGGTTTATGAACCTGCATGTTAAATATTCCACTCTGGAGCAACATTAAACTCATCTGTAGCATAAACACACTGACATACACACAAACTACAACCTGTGACCACAAAAGTCAATCTGGTGACTGCAGACTTTTTAAGTAGGGAAATTCTAAAAACTCAGAAATTTTAGAAACTCTAAAATGGCTGTCCTAAATACCACAATAACTTTTTGTTTGCAGTCACTTTTTAGTTGTAATAACTTTTTCAACTGACATAAGTTCTCATAAATGATAGGTTTTTGCAACATTTCCCCTGGCATGGTAATACAAATGGCAAAAGCAACAATTTTTAATTTTCAGCAGTATTTTTTATGGCCTTCATTGGACCAACAGCATTAATCCAAACTAGCTTGATACATAGAAGTTCTACAAGCAGCTATAAATGAATAGTTTCTAGATGTCACACAGTCTAGCAAAATAAATTAGTATTTTAAATACTGGTAGGCTAGCTGCTGTCTAAGTCATCAGCAGGCTGCAGCAAGAATTCACGTGTGGGAGACACTAAATTTAAAAGCATTTGGAGACTACAGCTATGTACCAGTCCATCTTGACTCTATTTCTTGTCTGGAACACAGGAATTACACATGATGTGTATCAGGGTAAACGTGTGATCATTTGGAACTGCATATTCAGGCTTAAAATCCCACTGAACTACCACTTAGTGCAAGATCTAAGTCACACAATTTGCACAGATGATTGCCATGGCTTTATTTCAGGTGCTGTTATATTTCAGCTGCTTTACTACTATATTTAAAGTATTTAATTCCTAAATACTACAGGAAAGTGACTGAAATGCTATAGAAAGATTAAGTGCATGTTTTAGATTACTTCTTTAAACGTTAAAAAGAATTATAGAAGCGATTTAAAAACCAAGTTATTTTCTTCTCAACAAATCACTGAAACAGAACAACTGCTCTATATTTCATAGATTTCAACTGGCTCATTGAAATACGTGACTGAGTATGACTTAATTGTTTGAGGGTTTTCACACCTAATAACACTATTGTAAAGGAGACCAGTATTTCATCCTCCCTGCCAAGAACAGCAGAAGGTAGTTGTTTCTGTGGAGCCAAGCTCTGCAACACCAGCTCCCTGCCTGCCCCACTCCTGGTCACAGCCTCTCCAGGAACAGCCAAGCTCTTGTCTCTTTGTACCCACACATCTCAGGCACATCTCAGCCACTCGACTTTTGATGTCACCACTGCTCCCAGTGCTGCAGCAGGACGGGAAAGCTGCAGGGAATGGCTGGGGTGGAGGAGCCACTGGGGAAAAGACAGCCCAGGAAATCCCCACATAAACCATCCAAAGCAAGAGAAGCACTGATGAGTCTGAGGTGCCCGGGGCTGTGATGTCATTAACACATTCTGGAAGCAGTTTTTCAGGAAATGAATCACAGAAGCAAGTGAAATGCAAAGATGTATTAGGTAACTGTGTCCATCCCCTATCCATGCAACAGTGCTCCGTCCAGTACAGCTTGTTATTCTATTCAGTCTAATTTTAAGGGACTAGTAATGGAGCTTGAACCACATCCTTTGGGAAGTGTGTTCCATAATCTAATAAATCTCAATGTTAAGATTTTTTTCCTCATATTCAGCTAAACATTACTTTGTTCAGCTTCATCTACTTATTCCTTTAAGTGGTTCTATGTAATACCATAAAACATTTCTGCCCCAGCTCAGTGTTTACAGCCCTTAAATAAAAGGCATAGTCAGGTCTCCTTTGTTGCCCAGCCAAATTACATACACACATTTTTCTTTCCTTTCTTTTAAAGTCTTTTCCAGTTTGCCTCCTGCAATTAATCCCAGCTCCAATACTTTGCACGACCTTTCAAATGTCATGGAACTGAAAAAGATTGCAAACGCTAAATTGCATAGATTGATAAATAAGCATATCCCCTTCATTTCACTGCAAAAACAGTGTTTATTCCATTTTAAACCATCCATCTTCCTTCCATCTCAAGAGATCTTTACTGTGAAATCTGAAATGATCCAAGCTTTTCTCGGGGCAGGAACGCCATCTATTGCATTATAACTCTTTTTCTTGAACTTTAAAATAAGGAGACAATCGTCTTCTCGCAAGACCAGGAAGCTCAGCTGCAGACTTGCATCCTCATAAAAGCTTTTCACACCACAGAGGAATCAGAAATGTATAAAGACACCCCCAAAAAGTATATAATCTGAATAACTACAAAAATATTCAAAAATTAAGTCAATACCTGTAAACTCACAGAAATCGTATTACCTATATGTATTATTAACAGTTGGACTTGATGATCTTTCCCAAACTTGATGATTCCATGAGTCTATGATAAATTTAGCATTTCCAGATGGGGTCAACCTCTCTTACTTGCCCAGAGATGCTGAAGCATGGAACAGCTTTGTTAGCTGGAAATCCCTGATGACATTTTTATTATATGTAATTGGAGTATGAGTAGTAGACATATCCAGAGACAGACACCTTGAAGAATTAAGTAAAGCAAATTATATAATATACTTCTGAATCAAAAGACCAAATAAGGCTGGGAATAACTCTAATAAACCATTAATTCACTTTTAGAAATGTGTTAAAAATAACTGTAAGAAGGGAAACATCTTAAGCAAGGAATCTTCACATTTTTATTAGCCCAACTCCTGGCCTGCTGCTGGCAATACCTACTTCAACTCCTTTGGACACAAGTGATAAAATTTCTGAGATGGAACAATATTCCTGCTGCACATTTGAAGACTGTCCAGTATAACTGAAGCTGCAAATGTGACCACAATATCAAGAAAAAATAAATAAAGGCTTTATGGTATTATACAAGAGCACAATACCACAGTATTATGACTACTTGGAACCCGGGAAACTAAGTGCAAGCTCGAAGAGAGTGAGAGAGAGGAAAACTAATGAGAATTGTGGGAAAAACTGCAAATCCACCCAATGTTGGATTTAATTTTAGAGGAATTGTCTGACTCAATCATCTATCAACCCTGGAACAGCAAACCACGCCAACAACAAGTTCACATAGAGACAGAAAAAAAGGAGTTGTTGGATGCTGGGGTTTCGGGGCTTGTTTTGGTTTGGGTTATTTTGGTGGGATTTGTGGGATAAAAGGTTAGTTTTAGGAGGGGTTTTGTTCAGACTTTTATTTTTTAATTATTATTTATTTAATTATTTTTGTTTTTAATAGAAAACTCCTCTGGCTTGTGCGCAGGGTACCATCCTGGTTCTTTATTGTTCAACGCAAGGGAACACAGTGAATGTGTAAAATTCAACCAACTGTGGAACTTGCAGTAACATCTTCTGTTGACTCTACCAGGCAAAAGATGAGGCAGAGACAAACATAGAAACATGTTACAAAATAACCATCTTGGCACTATTTTTAAATAGTGCTAACCAGGGTATTGATATTAACTAATGCTTTTGATGTAGGACCCTCAGGAGAACTTCATTCTCACACATAACAGGGAAGGGGGAAGCAGAAATCCAGACAACCAATGAAAGAAGTGACCTGTAAAGTTGCTAGACAGGTCAAGGCATACAAGAAATTACTTTTCCAGAGCAGTTAGAATTTTTGTATCATTTAGTGAGTTTAGCTCACTGCTCCTGTTGGCTTCTTGTGACTGCAGGCACTCAATTCACCTGTTTCTTGAGGCATGAGAGGAACAAGGAATAGCTAGTACAGCAAAATCAGCACAGGCCTGCTGCTTCCCTCCTAGACTGAAGTTTCACTCCTCCAAACTTGTGAAGCACCTCTCCACTGGTACCTGTGGTAATCCCAGCCAGCTTCTCTATCAGCCTTCAGGAGAGCATTCAAAAACAATTAAATAACACTTCAGATCTAAGCACAGCTGAAAAACTCGGAGTTACACAGCTTAGGAATGCTCTGGCTGCCACCCTTATTCCCAAGAAGATCTACTCACACTCCTTGGAGCCTGCCACCTCTCCACAGAGCAATGGGCACATTATTTTTTAACCAGCATGTCCCAGTTTTTCCTTGAAGAGATAACATTTTGTTTGTGTGAAGTAACTTCTTCCTCTACACTACCTGCCCCTCCAAGGATGAGGAAAACCCCCAGCAGCTGGATGGAGCAGGGAAAGTCCCCCCTGGATCCTGGAAAAGGCTCATGGACCTCATGAGGGGTGCTGCATCCCGAGCCTCACTGGCACGACGCTCTGTGGAACACATCCATGAAAACTCGACGTTCAGACAATTTTGCTGCCAGTTTTTCAACAAGTTTCTGCTCAATGTACGCAAACGGCAAGTTTTGGGACCTTGTAACTCGGCCAGATTTAGTAAAGTTTAAGAGGGATTGTAAATGGCACATCTCTATCCACAGCTTCACTCCCCTAAGCCCCGCTTCCCAAATCTCAAGAGCCTGTTCCAAGGCATGAAGGCTCTAAAACTCCTCAATAAAACAGATGTAAGAATTCAGCATTGGTTAAGTAACATTTTTCCCTAACCTCATTCTCAGAAACAGAAGAACTGTTTTCAATTAAAGCAGTGCCAAAAAATTAAAAAGAAAAAAAAAAACCAAACTAAAAAAAAAAGCCCTAAGGAAGATACTCAGCATGAAAAGTTTCATGACAAACAACTGAAGTCTGAAAAAAAATTATGAGCAATTGAAAATTGGATTTCACTACAGAAAGTGCTCTATAAGCTTATCTTGAGGCATCAATACCAGCTCCAGCCATATGAACATTATTAAAGTGGCAGTTTTAATGATGAAGCGTTGAGGAAAGCAGCAGTGCTGAGGAATGAAGTCCTACCCCCAGAACAAGCGTGCCACAGGCAAAACTTTTCATTATCTTGACTAGCAGAAAATGCCTCCTCAGCTGAAAGAACCCAGTGTCCCTGCTCCCTCTCGGAGCGGGGCGTGAGCTCCTGCCAAGGCTGACGAGCTGTTTTATGTCAGCACCTGCCCTTTGGCTCCGCTCTCGGCACTGACATCAACTCCAGCGGCATCAGACAGGAACACGTTTCTGTCACCAGACACCACGGCTGGAGCCACACCAGCAAAGCAGGGCTGCAGCTCACGGAACACTGTGTGAAGCCCTCTTATGGATCCAACACCAAATGAGTTCCCTCTCTTTTGGGTCGACGGCCAGCGTGGAGGGGATGGTGTAGGGAAAGGTTCTGGTGTGTCAGATTTACTGACTACAAAAACAGAACACTATGGGGGGAGAAAAAGGCTGACTAAGTATTAGTGACTCTGCCTGCGTATTTTTTCCCAGAAAAAAATGATAGTTAACATTGAAATTATATAGAAACATGTGCTAACAGTCATCAACTTTACTATTAAAGACTAAATTTCATATATAGTATTGAGAAAGTTTTCATTCCAAATACTGATTTGCCAATTTATGGAATGAATTACATAATGATTTGCATTTATATGAAAAAATATATTTAGAGTCACTTTATTTTTTCTCTAGCACGCACGTTCAGCTCCATAATATTTCATCTTCACTACCCAAAAATATTTTTACCACAGGGTAAGGGATTCCTCTGGGCTTTTCCGGTTCTTAAGCATTTTGCAATAGTGCCAAGCCATAAAGGGAAGTTTGCTCTCTGGGAGCACAGTTAGGAAATAGTGAGGACAAGCCATGCCTGCCTCTCTGCGCTCACCTACAATGGGGCTATAGCCATACCTGGGTAAGAGGAGTTAATATAACCTTTTAATATAACATACAAAGCAATTCTCATTCTGTATGAGATCAATCAAAGCGTTAAAAAAGCAAATTTGAGCAGCACAATTGCCTTTCAATGTGACACCTGGCACCACCACCTCCAGATTTCCATGGAGATCTCATTTCTGTGGAAGCTATTGGGGAATCCCAAGGCACCCCAAGCAAGTCCTATGATGCAGACAAGCTTCTAGGTCTCCATCATCAGCAGCTGCCCCCTGTGCAGAGGCATCCTTTTTAGGCCACCAGGTTTTCAGTAGTTAATTTGAATATTGTAATATTTTTCATTAAAAACATTTCTGCTATCCCAAACATTCACAGAATCACACAATGATTTGGGTGGAAAGGGACCTTCAAGACCATCTCAATTCCAAACCCCTCCCTGCCATGGGCAGGGACAACTTCCACTGTCCCAGCTGCTCCAAGCCCTGTCCAGCCTGGCCTTGGACACTGCCAGGGATCCAGGGGCAGCCACAGCTGCTCTGGGCACCCTGGGCCAGGGAATTCCTGCCCACCCTCCCAGCCAGCAATTCCTGCCCCACATCCCATCTGGCCCTGCCCTCTGGCCCTGGGAAGCCATGGCCTGGCTGCTGTCCCTGCAGGCCTTGTCCCCAGTCCCTGGGCAGCTCTCCTGGAGCCCCTGGAGGCCCTGGCAGGGGCTGGCAGCTCTCCCCAGAGCCATCTCTCCTCCAAGATGAAAATCCACATTCCCACAACAATTACTCAGTAAACTTTATGGAAAATCACAAATGCCACCAAACTGGCACAAGCTGACAGCAGGGCCTTGTGAGCTGGCCTTTTGCAAAACAATTACAATTAGCAAGATAAGACAATGAGAAACACCTATGTGCTGTATTTACATCTTATAAAATCACCTGAAATTGTTTGGTAAGTGGGAATCCTATGCACATTATCACATGCAAACAGCATGTTTTATTAACCTTGAAGCAAGGCCCAGCCGTTAAAACATGAGGATAAAGATCAGGACAGTGGAATTTTATTCCCAGCTGCAATGTCAACTGATTGTGTAATTTCAGCCAAGCTTCAAGCATGTTATTTCCTCTTTTCCCCCTATCTACAAAAATGAGAATTTTCTACTTAATAAGGGCCTTTACATCCTGATGCCCTTGGCCCGAATGTGCGTTGTTCCTGAGCTGATGTCCCAATTTCCTAAGAGATCTCTGACCCACTGAAGAGAGTCACAGCAGATTATATACACACACTGGGACTGATTACACACTCATTGTGTATTTGCATACAACCAGCTAATGATATAGATATATAGAACATATCCAATTATACAGATATAATTATATAGATATATAAAAAGACAGATCTTCACTCAGAATGACAATTGTTGAGAGAAGCAGTTCAATAAATATAAACTACTGAGGCTGAAATTAGAAGCCAGCAGTGAATTAGATGGATAAACCTGATGCCAAACTTGAAATTATGCAAGCCAAAACAGTTTTTCCTAGGAATATTTTTATATTTTGTATTATCTACCTTTCTACGTACACATTTGCTTTAAAGTATTTACATATGTCATATTTGTAAATGCTGAATATACATCTTATAAAACCACCTGAAATTGTTTAAGTGGGAATCTTACAAATTACCACATGCAAACAGTATGACTCCTAACTAAATGTCATATTGATATAATATAGTCTAGATTTAGGAAACTATTTATTCTCATATGTAACTTATAATTTTCATTTTTCTATCTTTAGGTATTTTGATACCTAAATGGTATATTTTTGTATAAATACACTAGATATATAGATACAGTACAATGAGCCATATATATTTCTATTATTAAATGTAAGTATGTTCGTATTTTTTCTGTATAGTCTGTACTTTATTTGTATTTTATAGTTTTTCTATTGTATACATACACATCCACACACAGAACTAGTGAGTACCAAATAACTGTCAAATGCTGTGGTGTCTACAACATCTCTCATTCTTGGCAGAATTAATTTGATCCAGATCTACCTTCCAGCTGAGAGTAAACTGTAGAAACATCCCACATATCTGCTTTCCTTTCTTTTGCAGACAAGAAAAAAGTCTTTATTCCAAGGTCATGACGTGGCTGCCCCATCCTTGGAAGTGTCCAAGACCACGCTCAATGGATCTCTGAGCAACCTGATCTAGTGGAAGGTGCTCCTGCCCATGGCAGGAGGGTGGAATGAAATGATTCTTAAAGTCTCTTCCAACCCAAGCCCTTACAGGATTCTACAATTCTCTCACCTGATTTTTTTTCCTAAAAACAAAAATCCCCACCAGTGTCCCACACGGATTTGTCCACAGTTCATAAATCCAAGTGCCTTAACTATAAAACATTCAGAGGATTCTTCCAGTTTCCAAGTTTCTTATCAAAGCGGAATTTATTTTCCTAGTTAGCAATTTCAGGATAGCACTTACCCTAAAGATTAAGAAATAAGTAAGGAAACAGGTTCAGCTTATGAATTCCTAAGTGGCAACTTCAAGTCACCACGTGAAGGTTTAGAGTGGATGTCTCTGTTAGAGACCCTGAACAGACAAAAAAGCACCATGACTCAACTGCAGAGAAAGGGGAGACTGCTAAATGTAAAAATATTCAGTCTTTTCCAAAATCGGGGGGGGAAAAAAAGGTATATAAGCTTTGGCAAGTTCAATGCTAAAGCAGACTGAATTGAGCCAAAAGTAATTTGGGAACAGCCTGCTAAAGGTATAAAAATCAACAGTAACAGCTTTTCCAAACAATCTGACAGCTCCTCAAAGAGGCCAACAAGCCATGGAGGCCTTTAGGGAGCACCCTGGGAAGGTCAGGCTCTGGCAAATGAACTACTCTGGGTGCATTTCCCAACACTCTCTGCACACTCCATCAACAGATCTGATGCACGACCAGTGAATGCAGCAACTGCTGTGGTGTCCTTCCTTGGAAAAAGGTCCCCTCCAGTAGCTGAAGGCTCTGCAGAAGCCCAGAAGGTGAGGGGCTAACGTGTATGTCCCAAACACCAACAGCTGGATGGCTGTGGAGTCAGCCAAGAACCAAGATCAACTGGATCAATTGTTGGGAACAACAGCCAAGGGCTGTTGGTAAGAACATGCACAAGAAAGACCAGGATGTGGCTGCAGAAGGGGCCATACAGAGGAAGTGCAGCACTTTTCTAGGACAAACCCCTTTCCCTTCCCTTCCCTTCCCTTCCCTTCCCTTCCCTTCCCTTCCCTTCCCTTCCCTTCCCTTCCTTCCCTTCCCTTCCCTTCCCTTCCCTTCCCTTCCCTTCCCTTCCCTTCCCTTCCCTTCCCTTCCCTTCCCTTCCCTTCCCTTCCCTTCCCTTCCCTTCCCTTCCCTCCTCTCTTTAACCCACCCCTCTTTCTCTTCCCTTTCACTCTCTACTCCTTTATCCAAAATCCTCCACCATGTGCTTAACACACCGATTTCCATGCCAATTGAGTAATTCATTAGGAAAGCTTCCTAAACTTTTGTGGACCCTTTTGTGTGACTTTGGTCATTCCTTCTGACCCCAAACATCTGGGTCCTCCCTTGCCCCAAAGCATCAGACATCACAGGCCCAACAGGAGGCTGGAGTAACAGCCTTCAAATGAAGGAGCAGGATAAGATTCAGGGGCAAATTCAGATTTTTTAAAGAAATGTAGCAGTTTTGCATTGTCTCACAAGACCCAACACCCACATCAAGACCACAAGAAAATTTCACACCTAAGAATCCTTGCCACAGCTACAACTACAGGTAAGCCAAACTTCTCTTGCTCAAGTTTAAGGAATTAAAAAATGCATCAGCAGTTACAGAAACACCTGATTCCACACTAAGGAATATTCCAATGTGGTTATAGCCGTAAAAGCTCCAGTTCAAACTCAAACATCTAAAATCAGCATGAATTTGAGTAAATATGCCTTGTACATTCAAGCAGAGTCTAGGGACTTTGTTAACTAGTTATTAATTATCATTTGAAACAAGCCCAAAAGAAAAAAAAAAAAAAACAAAACAAAGTAAGATACTGCTTAATTAATATACTTTTAAGCAAACACAGCATCAATTTGTTTCAGCATGAATTAAAGAACTCCAAAATACATTCAGAACAAATTGGAAAAAGAAAATATACAATATATCAACTATTCCATTCCAAACTTTTATTTCCTCCCACACCTCCTACACATACACAAGAGTTTAATGATAAGACAAGCCCCCCTCCATTGCAATTCATGGATCGTGGACCACTTTTAATTTTAATTGAAAGAATTTGGCATTCTATCAGATTATAAAGTTCCTTCCTATGCTTGTGGAAGGACACAATGACAGCTCCACTACGGACACCACGGTCCATGAAGAATTCTGTCTAGCACAATACCCATATTAACCAGACAGAACTATACATTTTAATTTATACAGTCATTACTCTTTTTCAAAGCATGCCTCCAAAGGCAGAAAAAGTGACAATACAAAGGGATTGATTTGTACGTAAGGTGAAATGATTATTTAGTATTTACTTTCCATCTTTAGTAATTGCATTGTGCTTGTTTCAAGTATGTGCCAAACCACAGTGAAAATCTAATTTAAAATTAATTAACTGGAGAACTCTACATACATGCCGAAGCTAACTTCTACAAAGCTTCTATCCTTTAAAAATTGACTTCTGCAATTTGCAAATATGCCAGTTCTTGACATACCAATAGGATGTTGGAATGACTTAAAAAATTACTCCAAATATTTGAGCATGCCATGAGTTTCAGCAGACTGGTGGTGGCTGTGGTGGGGAGAGAGAGTGCAAAACACAGAAGGGAAAAAAAGATGCTATTAAAAAGACAGGAAGAGAAACACTGTAAGAGTGATTGAGAACACATTATTTTCCAATACACAAACTGCAAAAGCTCATAAGGTTATTTTTTCCTCTTCCAGTGAAAATACTAAGAAGCCAAATGGCAGAGATAAACGTTTTCTATTTAGCAAGGACAAAAATTTCCCAAGTAGCTACATATTATGTGACAAATCATTATCCTGACTAGACAAGCTACACAGGATTATATTTAAAACATTTTAGTTGACTACTCTAGAAAATAACTAATAAATTTTATTCTCTATACATTGTTCAAAGTAAGTTTACCTTTAGTTCTAAAAAACTTTTATAAGTCAACAGAGTGCACCAAGGGAACAAGAAAACTCTGGAGGAAGAGACAAGAGTAACAGTTTACTACTTATTTTCTTTGCATCACTTGATGCAGTGATACAGTAAACTTGCAGAGTCCCATGAGAGCCCATATTAAATGTAATGTATTTTCTATTCATAAAGCAGCACCAGCCTAAATGGCAAACACACCCAGACCAGCCACACACAATAGCTTTCTCTGCATTTGTTCATTTTAATGCTGCAATTAAATCACTCGGCTCTACCAAGTGCTGTCACCAGGACTTTGTTTTGTGACTGCTGCAGCAGTTTAAAATTGTTTGTTTGGGAAACAGTACAACTTTTGCAAAGCTTCAGAGTGTTTTCAAACTCGGGATAGGGAAGGCAAATATATCTCAGAAAAAGAAAAATTTATATAAATCTTCATTAATAAGCAATTTGAACCAATACAGCAATTATAACAAAAAAATGCACTGACAGGAGCCACAGCATGTTAAAAGATTGTAGAAAAATTAAACAGAACATTGGGCAAGAATAGGAACATGGCTAATGAGCACATTTTCCATCTAGGCTAAGACTATTTCAGGACAACTCTCTTAATTGCAAAAATGTAAAATGCTGCACTTCCAATTGCATAAAGCCTTTACATAACAAGCAGTTGTCTAACCTAGATTACAAGTGATTCCTGTCCAAAAACAACAGTGACAACACTCAGAGGCTCTACAGCTTCTGTCCATCTCCCAGGCTGCTTGCACCAACAAACAACAAACACCACCTTGAAGGTGATATAGTGCAGCAATTCCTGGGTTTAACTTTTAACAGAAAAGACAGCAGACAAAACCCCCAGCCTGAAAAACAGGAGAGGAAGTCAAGGAGGGAAAAAAAGCCTGAAACCAGTAAAGATTTCTCCATGAAATCAGATTATCTTTAAGCATATTGGCAAACTCCACTTGATGATCACCAAACTATTACTGAGATTGGCTGAAAGAGCAGATCTGCCACTAGAAGTTGTTGTGTGCAGATCTTACATCTGATTTTGGGAGCAGATGCTGCAGATGCTGTTTGAGAGAAACCCTGGAAGACCAATGCTGCTTCTGGAAAAGTCAATGGAAGAACACCTTGCCACCTCTCACTTCTTGGTCACAAGACAATTTAGAGAGGTTGACATCATCTCAAAAGCTTTCTCATCACAGTCATCTGATCCATTTCACAAAATGTTTGGCAACAGAAAGTTCATGAAGAATCACAAGTAAGGTCAGACTCAGTAGCAATGAACTCCCCTATTTAGTTAAGAAAGAGAATGTGTCTGCTTTGTATAGTCCTAGACTCGCCATTATTCTTTTAAGGATTCTGCTTCATCAGGTGGGCTTTTTAAGTTGAAAAAACTACTCCAGATTTCACAGATCATAAAATCACTGTGGTTGGAAAGATCTCTAAGGTCAAGTCCAACCATAAATTTGTTGCTGTTCATTTTTCTTGAGACTAAATGATTGGATCATTGAGGAAACTTGCAAAAACGTTATTTTCCTGTATGGAGATACAGATAGATCACAGAATGGTTTGAGAAGGAATGGATTTTCAGGATCACCCAGTTCCACTACTGCCATGGGCAGGGACACCTGCCACTAGATCAGATTGCTGCAAGCCCCTATCCAACCTGGTTTTGGACACTTCCAGAGGGGGGCAGCCACAAACCAACACTCAGAGTGGTTCACCATGAAGACCAGCTATTCTGTTTCTCTTCCCAGAAAGTTAACAGCTTTTGAGGATACAATTTGTTTCCAATATCCATAATTGCCACCAAATTAGATTCCTCAGTGAAGACAGAACTTTGTGGTAAGTCTGGACTAGTGTCTGAAAAGCTCTGAAGTCAACCACACATATTTTGACAACATGCTGTGTCCATGTCTTGTTCTCCACACTGTGATATGGAAAAGCAGCACTCAGATCAGCAGGAAAAGGAATGGCTTTGCTTCATTCCCAGTGCCTGAAGGCTCTCCTGGGCCAATGAGCAGACACAACTTCAACCATGTACTAATATCAAGAAGTCCAAAATCATTGTTCAAGACACTTGACATTTAGATTTATCTGACCTTGAGACCACAGGCCAATCACCAATTACTAGGAAGAGGAATTCCTATTTTTAGGAATTCCTCTTCCTCCAGGACATTGCAGGTGATAAGCAGCTGTTCTGCTTCCACTGATCAGCTGCTTGGAATGGATGTTTAGGAACAAGCCCTCCTGCTAGAATTTAGCATATATTCCACATTAGGACACAAGGCTTCCGAGAAAATCTTCTGGATGAAGAGAATACATGTGTTTTTAGCAGTGTACTTATAGATTTACAACTACTGTTTCTCCAAGGAGAGCCTTTCCAAGCCAAAGGAATCTTTATTCCATTACAAAGTACAGGTGGTGTTTCTGGTTAGATACATGCAGTTACACAAATCATTTTTGGACTAGTCACTAGGTATCAGAAGTATCATGTCAAATTCTGGCAATCAGAGCTGTCACAGGCATTCAAGATGCTGTGCCTAACTGCCACCACCACCAAGATCATAAACAGTTTACTAATATATCCTAGCAAGTACCCTTCATGCAATTTATTGTTAAACTCATTAGATTTTTAAAATTGACTGTTACTATTTTATTTTCCAGACATGTTTTTATAGCAGTTGTTCTTTTATAATTTCATAGGTTCTAAAATGTAAGTTTCCTGTATAGGTAATTTCTCATTAATTTAATCTTATCTGGCTTGCCCTGGCACTACAGCAATCCAATGTAGTTCCAAACATTGTATTTCGAAAATAATTCAGTTCTCTGTTGAGTAAAACTGTTTTCTTTTGGCTTGTTTTGTTCTTCTTGCCACACTTTCCTGTGAAACACCACTTAACACAAAAGGCTCAAATGTTTGTTTCTGACCACAGAAATGAAAGTTGTTCATAATGTTATTTAAATAACTAGATATAAAGAAATTCTAATATTAAAATCTTAAGGTTTTAGCTCTTTCATCTGAAAGATGTAATGTATTTCCTCAAGACTGGAAGTAGTTGGGACATTTTATTTCAACACTCCCACCAGACATCAACGTGCTCTGCATGTGTTGTACCACATAACATACCTGGTTTGCATCTGGGATGTTGCACCATCTCTCTCCTTCAAATGGTTAAGTATTTTAACTATGCATTTTATCTAACTGTGGTTTTCTGATTGTTTTCAGCATAAACTGTATAAAAAACCCAACACAGTTCACCCAGTATTCTAGGAAAAATTAAATACTCTTCCGTTTCCTCCATCACTATGAATTCTGAGCATGATCAGGAAGTGTCTCTTCTTTCCTTGGAGCACTTTGTGCTGCTAAAACCAACAGGTTGAAAGTTCAGGAAATCTTCATCTGAAGATTTCCTCTGAAGCTACTGGGATTCTGTACAAGCACATGATGTCTCTGTGCATAACCACACCCCAGAACCACACACTGCAAAGCTATAAACACACATCTTTTGCCACGTAGAGGAACATGAAGGCTTTTATACCACACAATCTGCCAGCATCATCTACAAAATAACTCTTTACTTAGGAAGAAATTCTGGCCTGGGAGGATGGGCAGGAATTCCCTGGCCCAGGGTGCCCAGAGCAGCTGTGGCTGCCCCTGGATCCCTGGCAGTGTCCAAGACCAGGCTGGACAGGGCTTGGAGCAACCTGGGACAGTGGAAGGTGTCCCTGCCCATGGCAGGGGTGGCACTTTAAGGTCCCTTCCAACACAAACAACTCTGATTCTGTGATTTTATGATTTGTGTCAGTCCTGGGGGTTTGCTCTCTTTCCAAAGAATGGTACAGATTCTGATATGTTTACACAAAACCTTCGGAAGTATTCAGAGAGTAATGTAAGACCAGCTTATGCACTTAGAAAAAAAGACTCTTTGGACATGCAGCCTCTAGTAAAATTTGTGTTTAAGAGCTTTTCCAGTCCAAAAGAAAAGTTTACGAGCCTGATAACTGCAATACAGAATCTTCCTTGAGAACACGGAGAAAAAGAACAACGAAGATGGTTCTCAACAAACTATTCACTTCCCACTTATTCTACTGGCTAAACTTCTCCCCGCTTTTTTTTGACTCTCACTACACAAAGCAATGCATTCAGGCAGATATTACTTGGGTGGCACAGTAAGAACTAGTTGTGAAAGAGCTATTTCTTGCCTCTGAAGTCTTAGTTCATTTAAGCCTTAATTCAGATCTGCTGAAAACGAGTTTGCTCTAAAGGCTTACATGAATCTATAAACCCACCTTTCCCAAAGGTTCAAACCTAGCTGTATGATAGATACCACAGAATGATCTGGGTTGGAAGGGACCTTGAAGACCAGCTCATGCCACCCTCCTGACATGCTCTGTGTGAATTAAGACCAACAGGAAAGTAAAAACTCTCAGTTCAGGCGGAGAGTACAGGCCTATGTATTTATGAGCTACAGAGTCTCATACCACTGAACAAAAATCCAAAACATTAGCTGGAATGCTAAGAAATTCAGTCTTTTAACAATTACAAGGAATTATTCCAGAGTCAGACTCATTCTGAAATTTTTCATTTAGACATAAAATATTATCCTGTTCCTGACCACAATTCTCTTATGAAACCTAGTTTTAAATTTATTACCTACCCAATTCAGCACAAGAGTGACAAGGTCTCAACTCTGTCATTATTAATACCCACAAAAGGAATACAGGGTTTGGATCCTAGCCAAGGAAAATCTGTCCATTGTAGTGCAGCATTTCTAGCAGTAATAATCTACCTCAAACCTCACAAAATGCTCAAAAATTAAGGGGAAAGGAGCACAGTGGTTGGCACAAATACTGGAAGAAATACTATCTGGAGATCTAGAAAGGCCAAATATGAAAGTATTTGCTTACCATGCTAAATAAAAATAATGTCTGAGAGCCTATCAGACCAACTTGCTCTCCACCTGGCATAAGCAAGCCCCTAGCAATAGTCTAACAAAGGAAGTTTTTTACCATGAACTCTTGGGTATACATTCACATCAGGAATGGGCTTACATCACAACAGCCACTTACATGTAAGCAACAGCCTTGGTGTCAGCCAGCCAAGTCATACCTTGGCTAGAGATGTCAGTCATCCTCCTACCTACACCTATTCCACCTTCCCAGCTCCACACCATCCCCATTCTTTGTCTCACTAGATAGAAACAGAAGATGGGAAGGACCAGGAAACAATATGGGACACTCAGGCAATAAGAGATCTGCTTCAGTGCCTGTCTCTCCAGCCTCTCATCCAGCTTGTCCTTCCCTTTACTTTACACAGCACCTCATTTTACAATGCTTAGTTTTATTAAACTCCAGTATTTGATTAAAGATAAAATGAATAAAGCTGCATTCCAACTATGGTTCTGACAATATTTCCTCCCTCTTGCTCCAGCCCTGCCAGTCAGCCTGCACAAAAGCAGCATGTCACTTCAGTCTGAGCCGTGTCCCCTCACCTGTAACAATCACCATCACCCAAACATCAGCTGACAGAGCTTGGCAGCACAGCTCTGGGCTTCATGTATATTCAAAATCCAAATAAAAATCTAATTACTTAGAAGCAAGCAAAAATTCACACTTGCCTATAAGGATACTAACTGAATTTCCATGTAATGCAGAAATTTATTTTTCAATAATGGAAATCCATTCTTTTCAACCAGGATGTCTATTCCTAGGTGCCACATTCTTTTCTTGTTAATAGTATTTTTCTTTCCCCAAAGTGAGTCACTCTGGAAAATGCCATTCGCTTAAAAGAGAAAAATTGACAAACAACCCCAACTGTCACAAAAATGAATGTTCATGCTCACTGCTACAACTACCACATTCCAATAACTTAAACCTCAATCACGAAAGTACCAAATTACTCAACAATAGTAACTGGCCTCAAGACAAGGAAATAAAACTTAAATCTGCAACTGTGAAAATAGTTTCTACTAATACACTGCTAAGCACATGATCTGTTTGGCTTTGCTCTGCTTTGGCTGGGAAGTCTTTCGCAGAAAGACGGAAAAAGTTTTTGATGGCTTATTCAAAAGGAAAAATAGCCATTTATCAGGTTATATAAAAATCTCATACTTGTGTTGGAAACTACAGTTTGGCAGAACACATTCAATTACCACTGGGTCTTCTAGAACATTAGGTAAAAAATAACGATGGTATAATCGCATTAAGGGTTTGTCTTTGTTGGTTTAAGACAAAGATTTTAGTCAAAGGCCTCATTAAATCTTAGATCATTCTGTGCACAGCTTAGCTCCTCCGTGGGTCTACAAAAACAAGGAAGTACAACTATAATCCATAGAAATAAAAGAAAGACAGAAAGACTTCCAAGTTCTTTATGCTTAAAAGTAGAGGAACATTTTCCCCTCTTGAACAAAAATTATTCATTAGAAATTATGGCTGTTGTGAAATCAACCCTCAAAATCAGAGTCAAACACTTCAGTCCATATTCTGCAATACTGCAAGTTTGTGCTCTTAAGAACATACTCAACAAGGCTCAAGGGAAAACACACTCTGAGCCACATCCAGATGGTGTGTGGCTCCAGTAAGGTTGTAATACCTCAAAACTACAACATTAATTATAGCCAAGATTTACACAGTATTTCCTCTTATCACAGAATGGTTTGGGTTGGAAAAGACCTTAAAGCTCCTCATGTTTCAGCCCCTTGCCACGGGCAGGGACACCTTCTACTGTCCCAGGCTGCTCCAAGCCTTGTCAAGCCTGGCCTTGAACGTTTCCAGGGATTGGACTTCTCTTATCCTTCAAAATATTTTTCTCTCACATTCTGCAAATTCAGTGTATTCTTTGCATACTGACCATAATAAAAAAATGCAAACAACCGAATTTAAAACAAGGTTGATTAGGAAAATAAAAGCATAGTTTTATGATCCGAGTCAAGGAGCAAAGCTTCTGTACAGATCTGCAAGACTGCAATATTAAACTGCAAATGTACACAAAATGCACACAAGTATCTTCACTACAGATTAAAGAGAGTAAAATGTTCATCTGATTCTGAGTTTTGGTGCTCTTCAAAGTTTTGCTTTCACAAAAAGCAAAGTTTTGTTTTCCTTCATTTCCCTCAGAGATCCAGCAAAACCTACCACAGTCACCTCTAAAAGCACAGGATTCCTTTGCACCATGCATATTCAAAAGCCAGAATGACAATTTCTACTTACAATAATGATTTGTTTATAGAGGTAGATCATTACCCATCTCCTTCTGGACAGGTGCTTAGCACTGGTAGGACAGGTTCCACTTTCTCAAGGAACATTCTTGTCTGGTAAGTACTAATACTAAATAAGAGTTCATCCACAGGCTCCTTAAGTAAACTATTCTTTATATTTAAGCATTGTAGTTCACTAGACTGAAATCACAAATTAAGGTTTCTCCCCCAACAAAAATACTGAAAGGCAAATAAAACTGTTTCAGAACTTGAACTAATTTGATCATGACACAGAACTTCCACATCTAAAATGTGCCACTCCTATCACGAGCTGAACATATTTTGTATCATATGAATAAACTCCTCTTTCCCCTTGTACATGCCAAAAAGTCTACCAGACTTCAGGAGTTATTTAGTGAATGGGTTAAAATACAGATTTTCCTTGCAGATGCACTAAAGAAAATATTTATCATTTATTTCAGGGAAGGAGCAGGAAGCTAAAGGTGAAAGGGAACAGGGAACTAAAGAGAAAGCACACAGACACTCTTTCCTCTACCCTTGTTTTATCTGCAATGTATCAATAAAATAAACATAAAATCCTAAAGAAAAATGCAAAATAACAAGACAACTTCATGGAAGTGGTACACCAGTAGCCTATAGGAGAAAAGAACACCCAGGAAACAGAGCTAGCTAATCAATATTTCCAGACAGGCAGTGCACAGCATTGCCTTCTCATTTCTTTAGTCTTTACACACTTGATCAATCAATAAAACCACAAAATTTAACTATTAAAAGGAGTTTCACACGCCAGGCAATGTAACTCCCCTGCTCTGCTGAACATGGACAATGGTTAAAATGAGTGATCTGATGTCTGAATACTCCCACTCCAAAGCATGGCACAGACACCTGGCAGGACAATGAAGGGGAAACAGTTAATGTGTTATTCAGTAACATGTAATTTATGAACAAATGCAGCTTCAGATGGATTTAATCCATGAGCAGACCTGAAAAACAGTTTTTAAGGAAGAACAATAAAAGCCAAAGAATTTGTTGTGCTTTATCAATGTTCCTCATCCTGACTTGAAATGCAGCTCAGTTTCTCGTATCCATTCACTTTGCAGTCTGTCCAGGGCACCTGTCAATTATGAGACATGAAGCTCAAACCTTTCACAGCACAGCATCAGTGCATCTGGAACCAAACAGCTCATCCTTTTTCCTGACCTATCCAACCATTCTCATGAGAAATCATGTAGCTAAACACCACAGCCTGAGCAGTTTAGTGCAGGTATTTTCAAAATTATGAAGAATAAACCCCTTATGGAGCTGTAAATTGCAGGTGTTATTTAATATCCCACATTAGAGCAAAAAAAATCCAATCTTTTGAGTCATTAATGATACAAAGTCTGCATCTGCCATCCAGAAGCAGCACCATCAAAAAGTTCAAGATTGTAAAACCCTAGAATGGTTTGTGTTGAAGGGACCATAAAGCTCACCCAGTCCCACCCCCTGCCATGGGCAGGGACACCTCCCACTGTCCCAGGCTGCTCCAAGCCCTGTCCAGCCTGGCCTTGGACACTGCCAGGGATCCAGGGGCAGCCACAGCTGCTCTGGGCACCCTGGGCCAGGGAATTCCTGCCCACCCTCCCAGCCAGCAATTCCTGCCCCACATCCCATCTGGCCCTGCCCTCTGGCCCTGGGAAGCCATGCCCTGGCTGCTGTCCCTGCAGGCCTTGTCCCCAGTCCCTGGGCAGCTCTCCTGGAGCCCCTGGAGGCCCTGGCAGGGGCTGGCAGCTCTCCCTGGAGCTTCTCTTGTGCAGCTGAGCAGCCCCAGGTGTGCCAGGCTGGCTCCAGAGCAGAGGGGCTCCAGCCCTGGCAGCATCTCCGTGGCTCCTCTGGCCTGGCTGCAGCAGCTCCACGTCCTTGTGCTGCTGGAGCCAGGGCTGGGGCAGCTCTGCAGGTGGCTCTCAGCTGAGCACAGTATTTGTTAACACAGAACAAGAAGCACAGCAGCCGACAGGAAGAAGGTACTGAACCTTTAACTCACAGGTTTTGGGCTGTTTCTTAGACAGCATGGATGGTCAAGCATCTTTGTCATTTGAAATGTGCTCAAAAATTAAATGAAAAAATACTGTTACTTTTTAAAGCCTTTCACATTCATTGCTAAAATAAAGATTAGGTAGGAAATAAACACTCTTGTTGACACTGGAACATAAGGTGAAGAGTTATGGATTTCTTACCATCCACTAGTTGAAATTCGTAGGACTTAAAGAAAAAGTCAACTATAACTGGTTTGGTTGCTCAAGTTTGTTTTTTTACATATCTGATTATTCACATTTTTTACAATCTGATTATTGACATTCTCTAATTATAAATATTGTCTATCTCAATTTTAATTTCCATAATTCTCTAGAGCTAAGAAGAATTTAGAAAGCAAGAAATACCTCCTTTTCAACCATATAAAATTCCTTTTTTCTAGCCCTAATCCTTGCAAAACATCAACTTTAAAAATTTTGTTACAATACATCAGCTTGCTTCTTGGTTTCCTTTAACAAGCAATTTCCCCATAAGAATTAAAGAAAAGTCATTTTCAGCCAATAGATTTTCTCTTCTCTTTATAATGAGTTATTTGAAGCAGCTCAGGTTTTGGAATATCAGGATAAATGTCAGGGAGATAAATCACCAACACACCTCGTGAAACTTGCTGCTGCACTCTCAGTAAACAAGCTGGAAGCATATGGTTACAATTAGGGTTTGTATGACCACAGAAATCAGAAGCTCTAGTCATGAACCACAGCCTCGGTGTGCTGTGCACTGATGGTCCCTGCTCCAAACAGCTGACAGGCTAAAGAGAGCTACAGCACAGCTCCCAGCACAACACAAGCCTGGGCAGTGTCAGGAAGACACCCCAGAAAAGAGGCTTTACAGACTTTAAAAACACGTAGGCCTCCACAATGTTGTCATTGTCACAAGGCTGCAGTGGTGGCAGTCAAGGGTCCCCAAAAAGAGGAAAAACAAAGTTTCACAAAATCTCAGAATGGGTAAGGGTGGAAGGGGCCACAGTGGATCATCTGATCCCAGCTCCCTCCTGCAGCAGGGTCATCCCAGAGCAAAGGCACAGGATTGTGTCCAGATGGGACTGGAATATTCCTAGCAAGGGAGGCTCCACGCTCTCTCTGGTCTGTCTCAGTGCTCAGTCACTGCACAGGGAAGTTCTTCCTCATGTCCAGATGGATCTTCTTGGGCATCAGTTCCCCTGGTGCCATTGCTGGGCCCCACAGAGCAAAGCCTGATCAATGCTCTGACACCCCCCTGCAGATACTGATGAGTCTCTTTAAAGTCAGTGGAAGAGTTCTAAGAATTATCAAGCCCAGGAAACTACAGTATAAATTGCTCTTCTGGGAAAGAATGCTTTGCTGTCACTACCATCAGTGTATGTGCAAGGAGCAGAGCTCACAGAGCAAAGTCCATGCTACCTGTTCAGCTAGCTCTGATTAATGATGGTTTACTATCAAAATAATGTTGGTGAAGCTAATAGGACTGATCAAGAGTTTTAGAGAACCTCAGGATGATGATTTGATTTGAAATGGGACCTTAAAAACCATCTCATTCCAAATCCCTGCCATGGGCAGGGACAACTTCCACTCTCCTAGGCTGCTCCAAGCCTGTCCAACCTGGCCTGGAACACCTCCAGGGAGCCAAGGGCAGCCACAGCTGCTCCAGGAAATCTGTGCCAAGAATTCCTGCCCCAGATCCCATCTGGCCCTGCCCTCTGGCACTGGGAAGCCATGTCCTGGCTGCTGTCCCTGCAGGCCTTGTCCCCAGTCCCTGGGCAGCTCTCCTGGAGCCCCTGGAGGCCCTGGCAGGGGCTGGCAGCTCTCCCTGGAGCCTTCTCTTCTCCAGGGGAACACCCCCAGAGCAGAGGGGCTCCAGCCCTTGGAGCATCATTATGTCTTGATTACACTACAATTGTTCTGGTTTCAGATCCTTGCCATTCAAGCTGGGGCCAAATGCCACCAGAAGTGCTATTGCTGAATAATCATTCTGTACGCTCACATCATTGAAATCTACAAAGATAAGTTAGATTTCAAGACACAGAACATACACGACACACTGTATGTCAAAGGAAGTGTCTAAGAACTTGAGATTGATTGCATCTCTGGCCTGCAGAGATTCCTATCAGACACAATGCATTTCTGTACTAACGTGATTAAGGCAGAAAGGTGGGGTTTTGTCACGAAAACATGAAAACTCTCAAAGGCGACACTGAGGCACTGCTTGGGCAGCAGCAACCCAATTCCAAACCAGCTTCTGTGGTCCTTGTAGCACCCAAGCACAGATTTTGGGCAGGATGAAGCCACTCTGGCACCAGTTTGCTGTGCAGCTCTGCCCCTGCCAGAGCTACACAACCAGGAACACTCAACTATTTGTTCTCAAGGTACCTGTGCTTGAACCGCACACTTCGCTCTGTGTCAGGCACATCGTCAGGGGAACTGAGTGAAAGATTAAAGATCTGGAAACTACCTCAATCCTCCCATTCAGACAGGGGAAAATATCATAGTTACAGCGTCAAGAGGATGACACTTACAGACTGTAAGCAGGAAGGAACACGAACAGACAGAACTGGTAAAGAAAGCTCAAATGTACGTTTCCAATGGGGTGGGCATGAACAGGCAATTAAGCATTGACTAAGCACCAGAGAAAGACACCAGACCTGTGACACATCACCAAAAGGATCTGGAAGGTAGAGGCAAGCAGAGTGAAGCATTTGTTAGCAGAAGTACAGGTTGGTGAAATCATAAGAAATAACAGACACATTGTTAAGCACCTTTTTGTGTCTCTCTGCTTTAATATATTTTAATGTAGGTATTACACATCAGGCTGCATAAAATTGAAGAGGAAAAAGATATTAACATAAAACTAAACTAAATATTAATCAATGGTTTTCTTGTAAAGTTAAAAATTAACATGCAAATGCCTCTATTAACCAGAAAGTAGCACCAAAAAAGGAAATAAACCATAGTGTATATAAATCACAGATGTACAACAGAGGTCTGATACCTTCAGGTATCCTAATGCTGAACAGTATAATGCAGAGTAAAGCATATACTTGCCTGATATAAAGTCATTAATGGCCAGGAATATTTCTCTGGTTCCAACCAAAGAACATAGGCATGAGAGAACAAGCCATCACTGACCACTACACACTGAATTCTGCAATTTCTATTAATGCTACAACAGTACATTTGTGTGGCAGATTAGTTATGATGATGACTTAGGTGATTAATGAAGCTGAATCTGGTTACTGACTCTGCTTTAGTTCCTCACAGATACAGCATTGTACCCCTCACATCTATAAACACCCTAACAGCACAAACCAAGCCAATTAGATCCCACTGTTGCAGTAACTCCTTCCTTCTGCCAGATGCATTAGTGTCTGGAGTTGTTTTTAATAGCAAAGTATGAACTGGATCAACTATTTCAGAGGAAACCATTTAAATTTACTTATTTTTCAATAGTCTTGAGTAGCACTATCATTTCCCTGTCTTAGCACATCATCTGCTTGGCAGTTCCTCACTCTAACAAGGATTTTATTTTGCGAGCAATAAAATGACTAATTAAAAAAAATTGCTTGTCCACAAAAAGTTGTGTCAACTTAGTTGACTGTAAACTATGAATTGGCAAATGTTAATAAATCTTAACAAAAAAGAAGAGGGAACTTAGAGCCAACAAAAAACTTGGGTTTGAGGGTAAGTTGCTTCAATGTGCTTTGTGAACCAAGAATAATTAATTTCTGGTTTCCAATAAATGAGTTTCTAATATCTAAACTCTACTGCCATGCATATTGATGTCATTTATGCTTCACAACACTGCCCCAGATCTAGCAGCACTTTACAATTACTTTGCACACCTACTGAAAGACCACAAAGACAAAGCAAAGTTGACTCAGTAGAGAAAAATCTCCTTTATGAAGTAACAAAAATAAATACCATTATTTTTCTCCTCCTTCCAAAACCACCATTGTTTCTTTAATTATTAGAGCGTAACAGAACTGGCAGGACAATCCAATCCAGGTATTTTATATCCAGGATGGAAAAAGGTCCTTGCACAGAGGTAACGTGGATCCAGTCAGAGGCCAAAACCAGAAGTAATTGGTGTGAGGATGTTGGCTGTGTGGTTTCAGAGTTAAGAGTTAAGGAGAGTTAAGGAAGCTCATGAGAGGAAGAAAAACAGGCTACGAAGGATGAGAAGCAGGAGAAGGTTAACTGTGGGAAAGGGTAAAATTCTGCTCATATTGTGTATAATTATCACTCCTGCTGAATCACAAGGAAGGAAAAGGAGGGTGGATCTAAAACACGGTGCTTGTAAGAGTTTGTTCATCTGCTGCAGTGCAAGTGACTACAAAATAGGAATAGCATTACACATGATCATGTAGGTGACTGTGGTATCAAGTAAAATAATTAACAAGCACAATAATTACTTTAGGGCTCAAAATTTCACATTAAAAATATTCTTTTAAACCAGGCTCCTATCTCCTTTCATCCTAAGTAGATTATATTTAGACTACTTTAGTAAACTTATTTTAAGCATTATGTGGTATTTAAAAGGCACTGAGTAACACAGAAGTGAGTTTTCAATTTTTCCATTCTTCTTTCAATCTCTATCACATAAAGATTGAAAAACACACGAAAGTAATACAATACAGAAATCACATCAAAGTTTTCCACAGCTGTTCATTGCTCAAAATTCACTTTTGTTCCCTAACAGACTATCAACTCGTGTTGCTGCACCTTCATTTGTGCTGTGCTCTACCCATGTGCCTGAGGCTACATGAACCAAGGTATTGATTTGATAAGAATTACATCAGAGATAAGCCAGGCAAATGTGCCATTTACTCTACAATCCTACCAAGCCCACGTATCACCTATAGTCCAACATCATATATAGGCAAGTAATTAAAAAAAAAATCTCAACCAACTGTCTGGGCATGGACAGAAAAAACATTTCTGGTTTTTAACAGGATGTGGTGCTTCTTTTTTCCCTTTTCCCAGGCAGGAAATTAGAAAGCTCCTTAAAAAGGCTCCTCTTCTTAAAGCTTTAAATGAAGACACTTAATTTGCCGGGCTAAGAGATGGCACTTCAGGTACTCATGAAAGAAGGAAGAAAACAAGCGTGGGCGTACGCCAAGGTAGTTGCTAAGGGAATGGTTCAAGAGGAGTGAAGGAGGTGGGAGTGTAGGAAGAGACAAGAACAGATGTAGGCTGAAATCTTAGGAGTTTGCATTAAGAAATGGAAACTTAATATACAACGAGTAAAAAGTCATGTGAGAAGTGTTACAGAGGGAGGCTGGAGTGGTGGCAATATGGATGGGTTTACAAATCAGCCAAGTAACCAGAAGTGGGGAGGAAGTGTTTTGCCTGTGGTAGCACTGAGACAGAAGGACACTACAAGTATCAGAACTAATAACAACACAAATAACAGCAATTATCCAGGTAATAACACGTACCAAAATATGCAGCAAAAACTGCAAAACTACACACCAGATACCAAAAACTGCTTTAGGAAAACACGTTAAGAGCAATTTCTCCGTGCAATTGAAAGAAAGGAAAACAATATACCTGATGGAACTCTGGAATAAAACACTGTAAAGAACAACTTAATTACTCTAGCGTGCGTGTAAGTGAATTGCAAACCAAGGCACTACTTTGTGCTGGGTCTGCGTTAGGGACACGAGGCAGGCGCGGCCCTGGAGGGTGTAGCCCGGAGCGCAGAAGGAGCTGTGAGCAGCAGCCGTGCGCTTTTAGTGCCGCCGTGAGGACAGACGCGGGCACTGCCTCCGACTGCAAATTCTGGCAGACCCCTTGCGGCCTGAACTTTAATATTCCCTTAGGAGGCTGCCAGTGAATTGATTTCACAAAAGAGCTAAATAAATAGTATCGGTTTTAACGGCAACTGACTTGCAAAGTGTTCTCTAGTTTATCGGGGAGAAAGAATATAATATCTACCTTTGCTGTTAGCACTGTATTATGTTTTATTCTCATTTGGTGGAAAAGAAAAAGCCTCTAGGACGGATTTTTATATGCCAGTAAAACACATCTGGTGTGGGGAATGGAGCAGCCACCAACCAAAACAGAGAATACAGTATAACAAAAATGAGAAACCTTTTTCTGAACAACAAATGGCATCAAGTCTTTGCTATTCTTCAGGCAGTATTTCTCTACAGTAAACAGTCCGGGAAAGGTCAGAATCTAGTCATACTTATCAGGAAAAAACATCAGTTAACTTACTGGGAAAGGCACAATATGTTACAAAAATTCCTGTCTAGGCTGCTCACATCAAAGAACCCTCCTGGGAGGGACCCCTTGGGACCACCTAACCCAACCTTTTGCTCAAGCAGAGCCACAGAGCAGGTCACCACATCCACTGAGTAATTGTAAAGAATAGAATGTGCACATTAAAACTATTTCTTGCAACATTTTAAGTAACTAGAAGTATGTGACTCATCCAATAGGGCACTTCTTGGTTGGCTGAGGGCTTTTCAATGTGTCAGTAAAAAAAAAAGCAGGGGCTAGGTGATACTTCTACCATCTGCTGTCCTGCAGGTATAATTGCTTCAGATTCTAACACATCTCAAGATGGGCCATGCAGGCCTGGGGACAGCTTTTCTACACTGGTATCACTTGCTGAAAAAGAAATAGGCTACAGGTGTGTCTGCAAGAGAGGGCACACAGAAGGCGATACTTCATATGGTCTGAAGTACAATTTATAGAAAATCAGACTCACTTGCCACCCCAGATGCAATTCCATAGAGCAGTCCTCCTCCATCTGTTTGCTGCTGAAAGACGTGGGTCCCTGGAGGAGGGCTTCTCTCTTGTCTAATAAAATTATACAGCAAAGTTTTCACAAGTCTGCTGGTGTATGGGAGACTGGAAAGAAAAAAAAAAAAAGAAAAGAAAAAACTTTGGTTGACTCACAACTCACAAAAATTGGTACAACAAAGTCCAGGTAGGGTGCAAAGGCTGGGGTTTGGCATTAAAGGTGGTCAGTAACCCTCCCAGTGCTGACCAGACTGGAAAGAACACCAAGGTCTTGCCCACGAAAGCTGCCCAGACTTCAGTAAGGATCTATAGGAGCATCTTCCACAGCAGGATCATGAAAACTGCCTTTTGGTTTTTGTTTTTTAAATACTACTTCTAAATAAACCATTTTGTTTGTAGGATCGTTGTTTTCACTTACCTCAAGACCCAACTGGAAAAATATTTATGCAATGGAAAGAAACACTGTATTTTTTCAGATTTTACTCCATGCTCTGGTAACACAGAACAGGTACCAACAGCATCTCTCCAAACCCACAATATTTACGTCTGTGTCTGCAGCTCAGAAACAATCTTAAACACCTTTTTATACCTCAAGGATTCCATAATTCTATGAATTTGCAAAGACCAATGAAACAACCAATCTCACATCAGTGAATAGGAAAAATGCCTGTAGAATTTGCTGGGTTTAATTAAAAGGTTACAGTATTACCAAAATGGAATAACACTTCCACAGAAGCAAACAGCTGGCTCCCTTTCCCATCTGATATAGAGCTGAAAAGACAGGAGCCCTGTTAGAATGGACCCTCTGAACAACTGTAGAACCCCAAAAGGTGAGGGGCTAATATCCATGTCCCAAACACCGATAGCTGCGTGGTGTGGAGCCAACCAAGGATTTCTGGGAATGAGAAACAAGGATTGCTGGTAAAAACACACAAGAGAAAGACCAGGCCATGGCTGGAGAAGAGGCCATAGGGCAGGGCAGCCCTTCTCTGGGACAAACCTCCTGGGTGTGGCCCCTGCAGAGAAGCACAGCCCGGGTCAGCACAGGGGTGGGAAATGAGCCCACCCAAAGCCTCAGAGCCATCTCCAGAAAGGTCTGACAGAACCGACTGGGAATGAGAACTGATTTGCAGGAAAAGTGGGAAACTTCTCTCCAGGGAAGGGAAGACTTAAAAGGTGCCCCACAAAGCCCAGGACCCAGGAGATCCCATCAGCTGGATCAACACTGGAGCCAGGACTGGTGATTTCTCTCTTTTTTCCTTCCTTTCTCTCTCCTTCTTTGACCCCATTCTCTCTCTCTCTCCGTGCCCCTCTCTTTCTCCCTTTACAGCCCGCCCACCTTTCTCCAAACCCCACTGTGCTTACACTGGGATATCAGGGACAAACACACTGTTTTCTATGCCAAGTATGTAATTTACTAATAAAACTTTGCAGATCCTCTGACTTGTGTCATTCCTTTTGATCATGAACACCCACAAATCCTGGATGCTTCCTTCTCCTTAGGGGTGGGATGTCACCCCAGTACCCCTCCAACTGTTCACATTGCTCTCAATTCCCAGCCACCAAATTCCCATCTCTCTCCAGAGGCTAGGCACCTCCTACTCCCAAATCAGACCTCTCAGACCACATACTAACTCTTCCCCCAGACATTCCCCATTTTCCCCCAAGCCCTCAATTCCTTCAGTCCAGAGACCGAAGTACCAGGACACCCCACACATCCTGAGGCTCTGGCTCTATCCTGCTGCTGTTTCAGGCTGAAGCCTTCCCTGTGCCTCAAGCTGAGCCTCCCTCCTTTCCCTGCACATCAGAGTAGTCTCACACCCAGCAGAAACTTCAGGAAACCAGAGAATAAATACATTTATGAGAAATCTGCCCACATAAAACTTGAAGTTGAAAGAGGATGAATGGGAGCCTGACTAAAATGCATGTAAGCCACCGTGAAAGCACTGGAACACAACCACCAACTTGCCAGAACAAGTGGTATTACTCACACAACCAAGTTTACCCCAGCTAAGTGTTCCCTTCAGCTCAGCACAGCATGTCTTCATCTTTCCAAGGACTGCTGCTTATCAGAATGGCAAGAAAGCTCTAGTATTTCTGAGGGACCTGAGTTCTCTAGGCTGCAGTGCTACAAGACTCATGGCTGAATCAAAAACCATCCTGAAAAGTGAATGCTGTTTTAAGTTAATGACACTACCCTCAAAATATAAAAATTATCTCCAAACTAGTTGTACTGAAGCCTGGGCTGTAAGATTTCCACCCAAATCCCTCCAAGAGCCTTTACAGATGTTTGCTTTTCTGTCCTCTTTTTGAGCAGAACAAATTTCCTACCAAGATAACATTTTTGCTGCCTTCTGTTTTCAGGTACAAACAACCTAAAGAAGCGACCAGCAGTGCTTGCTTTGCCCTTAGGCAGCAGCCCAGAGCAGGACATACCATCGACCATGCATCAGGTATCTGTGGATGATGCTCTCTCGCAGAATCTCCTTGTGGAATAATTGGCAGGAGAGGAACACAATGAGAGTTGTCACGGCTTCCAAAGAAATGCTGTATGTAATATCTCTGCAGAATAAAGGGAAAATTACAGAGATTAGTCTGCTGGGTTGTTTACAAGCTGATTTCCAAGAATACCTGGTAGCTTCACCTGAAGCTATAAGCTGTGCAGCACAGAGAGTTTCAACTGGGAACACGTAAACAACAAACTCAAGCAAACCAGAACCATTCCATACCAAAAATGGGTTGTTTTTTAGAAATAAGAAATTTCTTATTTAGAAATAAGCACTTTTTTTCATATGCCAAAGGACAAAACAATGTAAAAAGAGGTATTGCTCATAGCACTCAAGATGCAATTGATAGACTGTACTTCTCCCCAAAAATAGTAAGTCTCTACCAGAAGTGTGTCCTTTGTATTGTTCAACAGAATTGTCACAAAACCATCATGCTAAGTGAGGGAATGAATGTCCAGCTAGCCCAACACAGCTCCATCTGCCAAGAAAACTGGATCCCTGTGAGAGGAATGTAATGCACAAATGCCAGCTCAAGTGTACAAAATGCTCAGGGTACCACATACATTGTTCAGTTTTAAGTGGTATTTCTGAGGTAACAGGGAACTAGAAAGTTTCAAGGTATTACAGATAATCACAAAGAATGAGCTGCAATGCTTTTAAATACAGACACCAGACAGTTCAGCAAAGTTCATTTAGCTCAGGCTGATTAGGAAAGGCTGTGCAGCAGAACAGACGACAGGCACACTATTAAAAATATCTTGTGCTTTCTGTTCCCACCTCTGCCTATAATGATTTTGTTACAAATCTTGTTTTTAAAAGGGAGAGAAAAATGGCATTTGCCTCCTTAATCAGTAACAAGTTGCAGACTGCAAGAAACCCTTTAAAACACAATGAACTAACTTGGACATGAACCAGTGTCATTCTTACTTTCAACCAAATACCATTTTTACGTCCTCCAAAAGGAGGTACTTCATTTGGTGCAACAGCACCATCCTGCAATTCACCAGAAATATTGTTATCAAGTATTTTTATCATTACCACAAGTCCTTTTAATGCTTCTTCCACTGTCATTTAATTTCCACAGTATGCTTCACAATCCAGTATTGCTAAGTTACAATGGTTTCCCTCCAGTAATTACCAAGGTTTTCTGACCTGAGACCTACTGGAAATTCAAAATCTGTTTATTATTGTCAAATATTTAATAGTACCCCTATTTAAGACTTGAAAAAAATCAAAACACCAAAAGAACAAGTCACCATCTACATTGTTTAATCAGTAGTGCTGAATTTTTCATTGTTACAATGTCACCTTCCAAAAATTTTATTCTCAACACTAGAACAGGTATAAGCTTAAAACTAAGTGCTCTTTCAAACAATGACTTGAAAACTACAGTGCAAAGCAAAACAAACTAACCCCAAAAAAGACTAGATTTTCACTAGTCTCATGATCAGAGCTGGTGTGATCCTCACTGAAATACACAGGATTTTATTTAGAAGAAATCAGTCTAATTTTTAACAAAATCAAAGAGTTTAATATTGTCAATTGTGCTGCCAGATATGCTGTAAACAACATGCATTACTGTGAAGTGTGAAAAGAAGAATTTCATGCACCACTATGCACAGACAAGCTCTTCTGCAGAAGCTCCAGGCCAGAGCTTCTGCAGAGAGCAGTTATTTACTCAAAGCCAACAGCAAACTGGAATCACAATTTCCTGGATCACAATCCACAGAACTGCACCACCTCTCAAACAAAAATATTTTTAAAAGTGAAGGTTGTGCAAATTCACTGTTTTTTATTTTCTCTCACCTCATTTGAGTATTTGAACCCCAAACATTTGAAGTTGCGGGTTGGGAAAGGACATACTGCCTAAGTAACGTTTTCCTGAAAATCATGATGTCCTTTTGAATTACTTTTACTCTCTGCAAGTTACCTGACTTTTTGCCCACTCCTGAGGAAGTTCGCCAGTGTAAATGCAGATAATTAGATCAGGCCAGAGGTTACACTCTGATCTGGTTCCACTGCAAATTCATCTCAGCCAGCAGCAAGGCTGCCCTAGGAACAGTGCCTGCTCCCTCTCCAAACCAGGGGTGCTGTGCAATCCGCCCCCCACACGCATCCCAAGCAAAGCAAAGAGGACATATATATATATACATATCAATTATCAAAGGTTCAGCCACCAGCAAAAAAAACTAAGAAATGTTTATCAAAATAAAAACAACGGTTTGGGAAAATATTTTTTTCATATTGTAAGAAAAACTTTGATAAACTTATCACTATGACAAAGGCTGAGAATACAAGAACAGTGTCTCCTACCCCAAGGTGATGAATGAAAAGGGCAATAACTTCATGACATACTACAGCATGCTGGGTCATTATTCAGAGAGGAAACAAATTTTGGGGTCTGGTATACTTTTTCTCATTCATTTATTTTTATGATAACCCACACAAGTGGAATAGGAAATTTGAGGAAACATTACAAAATAATTTTCTTTTTTAATAAGAATCAGCCTAAAAAATAAATTATGAGATTACCTAGTGTATTAAACACATTTTGTAAGGGAAAAATCTGCTTTCCATATCCTTACATAACTCCAAAAGAAAAAAAACAAGAAGATAAATTCAAGCAGTCCCACTTAGCGAGTTATTTTCTCTAAGTTCAAACCCAGACAGGGCACATTTAACTGTAGAAACACTCCACTCAAACCTGCAGAATCTGTTCAAATTAAATCTGCTCTGACATAAACACAAGCAGGGTCCTGATATCTGGAGTAACCCCTCAGGTCCAGTCGCCCTTAATTTATCAGCACAAGGATAAAGCTTCAGAGGAAAATTATTTTCTCCACCAAGGGTCAAATGTACGGTTTTCTGAAACTCAGGCATTTCTAAAGGATCACAAGAACTACCAGGAACCTCTTCAACTTCAAAGAACATATTGTTTATTTATATTGAGAGACTATATAATAGGGGGTCTTGGGCTTGATTTTATTTTTTATTTTATTCAAAGCTATCGGTCATACAGAATGACTTTATACAGAATTTATGCTGATGTCCAACTTCCCCTGAAAACTGTTTGCTTGCAGATAAGAAGGAAACTAGAAATAATGAACTCATGTATCAATTACATGTCAAAATTATTTAGCCACTTATTTCAGAAAGCCAGAATAGCTGCATGTTGTTTTGAGCTTCTGTGGCATTTTTTTTTCCTTCTCAAGTGTCTCACAAAACAAATAAAAATCCACAGTTAGAGCTCATGTTCTGAGTAAATGGACTTCATAAAGCAGTGTATCAAAACACACAGAGATCTTTTCTTTCCCTTCTTTTGGGTTTTCTCTTTTGGGGATTCTTTAGTTATTTTCAATTTTTTCATCTTATTCTCTCTCTCCTTTTCAAAGGGAGATATATCCCCATATCAGGTAGACAAGTTAGCAGATACTACAGGTCTGTCTCTCAACATGCACATATTTCACAAGGAAAGGATCTGAGATAGACTGAACTCTAGAATTCATGGCAATCATTTCTGTCCTGCATTTGGGTTCTCCTCTTATCCCAGGTACCTGTCCTCCTGGACACCTCATGTGCAGTGACATCCTTGGACCAGATGGAGCAGGTCCAGGTTCTCCCATGTGACACCCAAGCTAAAACTGATTCCTGGCAACAAACCTTATACACAAACATGTACTCTCTGATGAAAAGACACATCACACCATATCTATCTGAGATTATGTTAAATTATGGATTCTTCATAGAATGATGAGCTCCAAAATGCAAGATTTCCCAATACTAGCATAACAAATCTGTGAGTGTATTTAACACGTGTTTGGTGTCTACATTTCAATGAAAAACTGATACATCAATGGATTCCTTCCAAAAGCAAGGAATGCCAGATGATGCCAGATCATTTCAATAAAATCTTTTAAATTAAACAACGAAGGAGTAGTATGATTTACAGTAATCATTAGATAACAACTCAGTAAATCAAAAGACAAAAATTAAAATCACAGAATGGTTTGGATTGGGAGGCACCTTGAAGCTCATCCAGTTCTGTTCCTCACCATGAGCAAGGACACCTTCCACTATTCCATGGTGCTCCAAGCCCCATCCAACCTGGCCTGGGACACTTCCAGGGAAGGAGAGTCCACAACCACCAGGAAGTAAATTCTACTAAGACAGTTCCATCTTAATCTGCTTTGTCAGGTGGGTAACAGAGATCCTGGGCTCCTCTGGACGCAGTGCTGCTTTAAAGCAGCACTGCATTTAGACACACAGTAATACTGCTTTAGAAGAAATTGGTGCAGTACCAAATTCTTCCAGGATATGGACTGGAGAGAATAGCACTTCTCTTCTGGTCTTCCACCAAGAACATACATTTCAGTTGATTTATTTCATTTATTAACTTTGGTGGCAAACTTGTAAATTAGAATCATCAAATCCTGAACTGGTTTATTTCAGAAGGGACCTTAAAGCTCCTCCAGTTCCACCCCCTGACACAGACAGGAACACCTTCCACTAGACCAGGCTGATCCAAGCCCCTGTCCAACCTTAGCCCAAATACTGTTTCCAAATGATGCAATCACCCAGAACAAGAACTATGGTCCTGTCAAAACCACAGCTCCCCAGTATCCTGGCATCTGCTTTATCCATTCAAAACCACGTGGATTACCTCCTATCAGCATCACCTACCAAGAACTTCAACAATCTACCTACGTGTCACCATCCTGCTGCTGCTGGCTTCTCTCCAAGGCCAAGCACCACTCACAAGTGCTTTCTGTGCTCCCAATCATTCAGCTTTGTTCCCTGCCTGTGAGAGAGAGGTCTGTGACAGAGGAACCAAGGTGAAGCACAGAGGCACCATAGAGGAAAATCTCAGCTACGAACTCCAATTAACACTCTGAAGGCACATGCTGTTGTAAACACTTTAATTACTCAGTGAAATGCAGCTATTTCTATATCAGCACACAGAGGCTGAGAGCTCATAAATGATTTCACACCTACAGAGCAAACACCATGAACAGTCAGAAACTAAACCCCAAATTTCAATTCCCACCCCTACACCAAGCCCCCTCCCTGTTCAAATATTTTCCTGAACTTTCACCCAGCCAGAGCTGTCTACTCCGAGTATTAAAAGGTTAAAAGGTAACCCATTTTCTAATTTAGGAGAGTTGCCAAAAGGGCTGATTCATACAAAAAGTCTCAAATCATACAGGAACCAGGTTTCATTTCCCTGCTTCCTGAGGGCCCACCAGAAAGGTGAAAGAGGAGTCACCACAGAGAATAGGATCAGTTTTGAAAACTGAAAAGCAAGTACAATATCTGGCTATCAGTCTCAGGATACCAGTACAACAACTCAAAGAGAACATAATCTTTCCTCTTGGAAACACTCCTAATTTTACACTCACTGATGGCACATATGCACTGTGGCAGCTGATAATGCTCTACACTCATTACAGCTGACTCCAAACATTTGGGAGATGTCCCAAGGGGGCACTCAGCAAACACTGACTGGAAGTAGAAAGCATCTCTGACATTCCGTACTGCATCCCCCCACACCAGGCATTCTCAACTGGGAGAAGAATAGGGTGAGAAAACAAAAAATCCCAGAATAGTTTGGGTTGGAAGGGACCTTAAAAATCATCTCATACCACCCTCTGCCATGGGTAGGGACAACTTTCACTAAACCTCCAAGCCCCAATGTCTAACCTGGCCTTGGACACTGCCAGGGATCCAGGGGCAGCCACAGCTGCTCTGGGCACCCTGGGCCAGGGAATTCCTGCCCACCCTCCCAGCCAGCAATTCCTGCCCCACATCCCATCTGGCCCTGCCCTCTGGCCCTGGGAAGCCATGGCCTGGCTGCTGTCCCTGCAGGCCTTGTCCCCAGTCCCTGGGCAGCTCTCCTGGAGCCCCTGGAGGCCCTGGCAGGGGCTGGCAGCTCTCCCTGGAGCTTCTCTTGTGCAGCTGAGCAGCCCCAGGTGTGCCAGGCTGGCTCCAGAGCAGAGGGGCTCCAGCCCTGGCAGCATCAACAATATGGAAATACTCTAAAGGTAGGACCTGCCTGATTACCATGGCAGCTGGACTCAAGAGCTTTTTTTCACAGACCTGTTCCTAAACCATCCATATGTGACTGTGTATATTTTCACCCCATTAATATTTATTTCTTCCCTCTACAGATGAAAAATACTAGAAGAAATTCTGGACTTCGAAATGTTGCAGAGAGAAGCTGTATTATTCTCCATTTACTTTTCATATCACCAATGATATGTGACTGTTACCAATATCTACTAAAACTAATTAGAAGACACTACTTTTCAAACAAGAGAGCACATGAGAGCAGGCCAAATTCCCACAAAAATGGACAGGTGCAGAGACACCAGGTGTAGCTTCCATCCCCCAGGAAAGAAAAGATGATCAAACAACTACTTTAGACCATCTGAGAGTTCTACACAGAGCCAGGCCACAGGAGTCATGTCCTGCATCTCAGTGATGCAGCCTAAGTGAAAGCCAGACCCATTCCACAGTCTATGGTTTTGCTGTTGAGACCCAAACATCTGCAACCAGAGGTTTTTCAACACCCATCATCTTTTGTAAAAACAGGGCTGAAAACTGTATCAGAAAAGAGATAATTAGGAATATGATACATAGCATAAGGTACAAAAAACTGCACAGACTCCTTATTCTGTGCTTTGAGGTGAGGAAGTTTGTTACAAGTTAAAGTGCACCTAGTAAACAGATAGGTCATACAGAAATACTAATCTAAGTCTAAAATAAAAATTAAACTAGAACAGAGTAAGAATATGTGATACAGCTAAAGGTTCTCCTACTCAGGATCTTTAGACACTTAAAACACCACACATCTACCATTAGAAGTAAGGATATGAGTGATTAAGAAAATCTTCCAAATCCATTAATATGTTTTATTTGCTGCATCACCCCAAGGTGCAGCAGCAAATAAAACTCCCTTTATATGAATCAGCTCCCTCCTAAACAGAGCACAATAGTCTTAATCTTCGAGGCTCTTCAAAGTGAAGCAACACAAATCTCTCTCAGTTTGGATGTTTTCGCTACCTTCAACCTCAGTTTCAACAGATGGAAGTTTGCCTTTGATGATTAGAAAAAGTTGCCAAAAATGCAAAAGTCACATGTTTTCCAAATAATAGACCAAGACTACAATCTTGATAAAAATTCCTGCAATAGACTCTTTCTAAAAAGCACTATTCTGACCTATTCTTTTGAAAGTAACAAAAATAATTAAAATATGGCACTCCTGAGCTAGAACAGAATACATTTCTTAGTCTCTTTGCTGCTCACAACTGGCAAGAAAGAAAGCCTAAACATTTCTCATCATCTGTACATGGCACCTTTCCTACACTGCAGTTATTCTGTAGAGCTTCATAATCAACTATATTGCCTTTCTTCCTCCTACATTTAACTTCTAAGCTCCCATAAAATGCAGAGAGCATCCCTAAATGAGTCAAAACATTGTCAACATTTAAATTTCCAAACAACTAAGACTAAAACAATCATAACTAGAGAAAATAAGGGAATGTAATAGAAATATCAACTAACTTGTACTGGCACCACAGGGTGCTACTTAGGAGTGATGTAACTAGATCACAGTATTTCATTTTTCCTCCACATGCATTTATAGTTTTTAATGAAGTGAAAATGCACTGATAACAACCAGATGTTCAGTTATGGATACAAGCTCTTAACAAGCTGCTGAAAGAAGCCTTTATAATTTAAAGGCTTTGGGAGCTCCTTCCTGCAACAAAATGTTAGCAATAGTTTCTTCATAGAAGTCATACAATTAAATACTAACATTGTATCTTTTTGCCGACTATGCAGTTCAAATCATTAGCGTACACTCTTGAGTGCTAACACTAGCAAAACCAAAGAAAAAGCAGAGTATCCATAGCACACCCAAGGGAACCATAAATCAAACATCAACATACGGTAACACAAGTGTTATAAGGGACTGCAGAAGTCTAATTGTTGAAAACTGTATTTTCTATAAAATTAAACCTGAAACCTTTATCCCTGGCATTTTGTACAATGCAGCACAGCCTGTTTCTCAGAAAGGTAATTCAAGATATTTTTAATAACTCTCAGACAGCACCACAATGTTGCAGAGTCCCAGAGTCCCTACTGCAACCTATTTCTGCCTTAAAGCATATTTGCCTTTTCCAATACAAACTAACTCTGAGAAAGATTTCCTTAAATTCCCTGTAAAAAACTGAGGCACTTTCAGAAATGCTCTGCCTCCCAGAAAGCCTCTGCAGCCTTTCCCAATAACAACAACAAAAAATGTTATGTTTCATAATAAGGGACAGAGATTTGACATTTATCTTCTTCCGCATCCCAGACCTTCCCTATTAATTTTGAGAAATACAGTTCACCTGCAATTTCCAAGTATACTGTCGGTGGTTCTGAAGGCAGAAATGAGCTTATTCTGCCAAGGCTAGTAACTAGAGCAAACTCAGAGGTGAGTGACATCTGCCTGTATGTACTCAGGAAAAGACTGGAGCCTTCACAAATTCAGTGTCCCTGCCAAGCCCAAACTTCTTACATTCAGAATCCCAGACTGGTTTGGGCTGGAAGGAACCTTAAAGCTCATTCATTCCCACCCCTGCCATGGGCAGGGACGCCTCCCACTGTCCCAGGCTGCTCCAAGCCCTGTCCAGCCTGGCCTTGGACACTGCCAGGGATCCAGGGGCAGCCACAGCTGCTCTGGGCACACTGGGCCAGGGAATTCCTGCCCACCCTCCCAGCCAGCAATTCCTGCCCCACATCCCATCGGGCCCTGCCCTCTGGCCCTGGGAAGCCATGGCCTGGCTGCTGTCCCTGCAGGCCTTGTCCCCAGTCCCTGGGCAGCTCTCCTGGAGCCCCTGGAGGCCCTGGCAGGGGCTGGCAGCTCTCCCTGGAGCTTCTCTTGTGCAGCTGAGCAGCCCCAGGTGTGCCAGGCTGGCTCCAGAGCAGAGGGGCTCCAGCCCTGGCAGCATCTCCGTGGCTCCTCTGGCCTGGCTGCAGCAGCTCCACGTCCTTGTGCTGCTGGAGCCAGGGCTGGGGCAGCTCTGCAGGTGGCTCTCAGCTGAGCACAGGGGCACAGGGGCAGAATCCCCCCTGCCCTGCTGCTCACGCTGGGGATCAGCCCAGGGCATGGGGAATTTCTGGGCCCTAGCACACATCACTGTGACATGTCCAGCCTCTCCAATCTCTAAGGTACAACCAGGATAAACCAAAATCCTTCTCTTCAGGGCTGCTCTGCAACCAGCCTGGAACAACTGTGTAACCTGCCTGCAAAACAGCACACTCAGGTATCCCAAGCACCTGACGTGACATTCAGAACAGGTTCAAAAGGAAGGAGTGCAAGGCAGCTGCACAGGTACCACTGTTCCTGCATTCTGAACATGGAGGTGGCCTTCCATGCTTTAAAAATAATGTTACAGTTTCAGTGAAGGAGGAAAATATAAGCTCTACCTGGGGTGCAGACAAGCAATATATTCAGACAGTAGCTGCCAGCTGTATCCACTCCTTCACCAAACTGCATCACAGAACCCAAGGGACACACTAATTGTCACAATCCTCTGTTAAGGCTATTGAACACTCCTGACAAAATCTTTGCTATTCTGAAAGACACTCGAAGACCAGCTCAGCATGGAGATTTTAATGGTCTGTCACAACAAAAATTCACCTTTAACAGTATCTTTACAGACAGACACTCTGTTACAGTGCCACTGCAAGCTGCCAAAGCTGTCTTTTCTCTCACAGGTGATCCCAAGTCCTGACACAGAGTTCATTACAAGTTTGAATATTTCATGTATTCCACTCAATTTATTCCTTCCCGAAATTCACATACTAGGCTTGCAGATCTCTTGAGTCATTCCAGCTAAAGACAGAAAGGGATTACTCCCTTGAAACAAAATAGGGAAAGAATCTCTAGTGATACCTGACCAGGGAGAGGGAGGTAAGCTGGGAGTAAACTTTGAAAGGTTTTGAAACTATGAAAACAATCCTGATCATTTTCTTGTACAAAATTAATAATAAAGTGGTATCTTTTAACACCTTTATGAAGAACATAGTTGTATTAGAGTATTAGTGTATTAGAGAATGCAACTATTTCAATATCTCCTTTCCCCTACCTATTTCCCTTTTGATGATATGTGAACAGAATTCTTAGTTAAGGCATTATCACACTGTTAAACATATTCTAGTGATAAACAAGACAGTAATATGTGTTTTTTTTGAAGTGTTAGCATTTATTAACAGTCAGCAACATGCTGTTTGGAGGAGAAATTTAGCTAAAAACTTATCTGACAGAAAAAAAAAATAACCACAAAACAAAAATCTTCAACATCTCTCTCTCATGAAATGCAAGTTTTTGATATAGCTGAATATTAAATTATGCACAGGCTTTATAACTTAGTTTTTAAATAAGCCATTTTAGCATTAGATTTTACAGTAACCTAAGTGCTTTCAGCAGCTGCCTCCACTTGCAGCAAACACCGAAACAGAGATGCTGTGACAGGTTCAGCTGTCCAAGTGGGTGAGGAACAATCGTGCCGGCGTATTTCCCTCTGCTGAAAGGCAGAATAAAGGATACCAGACTACACACACACACTGGTACTTCCAAGAAAGAAAAACAAAACCCTGCAGGATTTATGAACTTGCCCGTATATCACAGTCCTCTCGGCCCTTTGTACTTCCTCTAATCTGCTCCAAACAAAGCGTGTATCTGTTCCAGGAAGTCCTGACAAGCTCTGTGGAATGACACTCTGAATCACACCACTAATTCATTACACTCTACCCACACAAATCCCTCGAGTTAGCGTTGACAGAGCTGCATTTAATGACAGCAACGTTTCAAAAAACATTGCATCTTTGTCTGTTTTCCAGCCAAAAGAACAATCCCAGCTACAAGGTAGCAGAGATCTATACTACACTGTAACAGACAATCTGAAGCTCCTGCAAAGCTGCTAGGCTTTAGTTGGGCCGCTACACTTTAGACACAGACTACACTGCAATTTAATACTAAAGACACTTTTCACTCTAACTTCAGTGAAGTTCATCATGGAGGAAAAAGTCAAATCTCATCAGAACACCTCCACAAAACTGAATGAACACTTTTTTCCCTAAGAACAAAGCATGGTCTCCAACAAAATTAAACACTGAAGTATGTTTTATGACACATATCCCAACAAGATGTGGAATCATCATCTCTCAAATACAACAGAATGCATGAAAAAAAAGCCACATAAACAAATCTGCAGATCTACAGAAACATTCCACTTATTCATTTCTCTTGTCCCTTCTTCAGACATCAATTCACTGGAATTTTAGAAATCAGTATTAAATAGCACAATATGATTTTATTTTTGCAATTTAAACCCCCACAGAACTGCAGAAGAACTTTAGTTTTCACCTTACTGCATACCCCAGAGCTGAAGTGACACCTCCACTGTACCTTCCCCTGTACCATGAGCACAACCATTTCCACCAGTTACTGTCTGTGTGCTGACAGGGGTACCTGAAACAAACGGAATAACTTCTGTTGATGGTTTGAACTGGGTGTGAGATGTTCATCATGTACTTCTTCCAACAGAATATTCAGGGCTGGCACTGGCAGCAGCTTATCATTATCTGTACTGCTCCATCACGTGGAACATTCAAATACAGCTATTTAAACATTATAAACCCATTACTACAAGTTTCATATTCTCTCAAATGCTCAGTTTATAAAAGAAGACTAAGGAAAAAAAAGAAAATTAAAAAGCCTACTTACAAGAGGGGAATTTCAACAATGAGCTGGATGAGGCAACACAGCAACTCTTCTATGAGGTCTTCACACTCTGCTCCTAAAAAAGAAACACAGCAAAGGATTTCTGGGTTTTCAAATACCAAAACAAAGTGAGGATTCAAACACACAAATGCAGACATCAATATTTTAATTAAGGAACAAACTCTAGAAGTTTTATCTGTTAAAGGAGATGGGATTTTTTTTCCCAAAATAGAAAGCACTTGAGATTATTAACAGAGAAAATGGTGATGCCTTCTCTTTTTTACATTAAAAAAGCACCTAATAACAACTGCATCAATTAAATGAGATGTTGGTATTGTGGGAATGTGCTAATATTCAGCACATCAACCATTCCCTTACCACTTACACAAGATCATTTTCAACAGTGTTATTACTAACAGCTGAACTAATCACTGGTGACTTCTCACTGGCCAACAGTTAAATGTCCTCTCAAAATTCCCTGCACTTCACATATTCTCCCAGTCTGTCTTTTAAACCCAAGTGAAGAATAATCAGAGACAGTTTCATCTATTATATACTGAGCAGCATTATAAAATAATGTCAAAAGAATGTAGCTACTGAACATGTCACTGCTGCCCTAGAGTAATATAGATACAATTTTTTCATTAATACATACTTACTTATTGAGGAGGTTTTACACATTTCAATGACAAGTTGGTGCATTTTAAGGGAACAGAAATGATTCTCTAGTCATATACAATACGATAAAATGCATGCAGTGATTCAGAATTATTTAAAAACTTGCAACTATTCTAAGCAGTAAAACTGGTCATATTTTACATCAGTGATTTTTAAAAGTAACTATAACAAAAGACTTGTTGAGAAAAAAGCTTATTAACCCACTTGAAGTTATCATATAATACTAAAAAATGCCAGAAGATAAACCTCTTGGCTCATCAGGATTTATTCTTTCAAAAATAAAATTATGACAAGAACCCTACAACAACATAAAGAAGTGGGAGGGTTTCATAGTGCTGAATGGCTAAAGAGTGGCAATCCCCTGCATTACAGCATTGCAGCACAATAATTACCCAAATGCCTGTTTATTTTGTATTTTCAAATAAATAAGTCCTGCCATAAACACAGCTTTATAGCCAGGTTACAGCAGTGTTACTCTGCTTAACCCAAGTTTGTTCTTGAATCCAGAACTCAATTTAAGAAGCACACCAGGGGGAATATTCACTATAAAGCAAAATTATTTCTTTCCACAATCAGTTTATTAAAAACACATTAAAAATTGTCACCTAGTGAACTGCACATTCTAAAGGAAATCAGTTTTTTATCACGGAAACATGGTTTCCTTTATATAGAATCCCCCATGAGTAACACAATGCAGCTCCTGTTAGTAAAACCAAGAACTGCTCAGAGTATTTAACCTTGGACAGAAACCACAGCCAATAATGGAGCTCAGATAATATATTCTAAAGTAACTTGAATGTGACATTTTCCTAAGGCTTTCTGAACCTTGAAAATGCTTAAAAAGCAAGATTGCTACTAGTTCCCAACAGGTACCTAATTTTTCTCCAAACAGAAGAAAGTGAGAAGATAAAGGTTAAAAAAGAGAATTTTTTATTTTCATCATTTTATTCCACCACACTGTATGCACAACTCATCTGAACAGAAAATAAAGTTATTTGAATAAGAAAGAAGGATTTTTCCTTTGGACAATATTCAAAATAAAGGAAGAAAACACTGGGTTAGCACGGTCACACAGAATGAAAGATGTTATTTAAAATATTTTTTTTAAAAAAAAGCTTAATTGCTGTAATCACTGTCATTCAGTAATGATTGTATCCTTTTCCCAATTGGGGCACACACATTCTTGTTTAATTTTCATCTTGCCAAGACAATGAGGAGGATGCAAGCCAAATCTATAACGTGAGAGAGAGCCATAAACACGGAACACTCTGTGTTTTCACAAACAATGCCTCTTTCAATAGCAGGATAAAGACAATACACACAAGATTCATTCACATTAATAGATCACATACTTGGATCAAAGACCTGTGAAACCTTGGGGAAAGTAAGTACAGGGTGAACCTGTCCAGATAAAATTAGAGCAGGGAGAGGAATCATAGGTGCATCTTCCAAACTCCCCTGCAGAAGTGACTGCAGTTGCACAGGTTTTAAAATGTTTTATGCTGAAGTACCTTTTTTTCATCAGCGATATTTAAGTGCTCAAATGTGGATTATTTCATTATTCAAGTATTTTGATGGATTTTGACTTTTTGGTGGGGTTTGTTTGTGTGTAGAATATATATATACACACACATACTTCTAAATTTTTTTGTAATACAATTTTTTTCATTTGTTTTTACTTTTTCAAAGTTACACACATTACAGACACTGGATTAGCACATACTACAGAGGTAAAATGGCTTATGCAGAGGAAAGTAGAGATGCCAGGAGGCCTCAATTCTAAAACTAGTCCAGCTTCATCTTCTCAAGAATCTAACTACTACATTGGTAAGACCTGATCTGGTGGATGTGCTTAATATCAGTATCAATAAGATATTCAGGCATAACAAGATATATCCTCATCTTAGATGCTACTTGTTTTTCTGCCCTATTGCTCACACAGAACCTGGACACAAGCAATGAAACAAATAATTCCTTACAAAACAGACAAAAGACTTAGAGCTTCAGCTCTAATTACTCTCAAAAACTTACAACTTGTACTTAAGAGTGGTAATAGTGAGTACATAAATTGATTGGCTTCCCTCATTTCCTTTATGTGACAGCTGCATACTCGTGAAGTCATTTAAAGCTTGCAGTAAATGTGATGTTATTTATAATCTTCTCTAAGTCTTCCTATTTGCTTTAATAGAAAAGTTAAATAGAAAATTTAACACAAATACAGCCCTTAGTAGCCTTCTTTAAAAAACTTCTCTAAAGATAATGAATAAAGCTTCCTACTACAGCTCAGGGAACAGGTTAAATGAATTGATGGTCTGATTTAAAATACAATACTCAGCATGTGCTCTCTTACACCTTTGAGTCACAATAACGTTAAAGACGTTCAGAAATTATGGGACACAGACAGTGGAAAGATGAATGATTTGTGTTAGTGAGATTAACCCCAGCTTCTGCTGAGCAGATGCTGACTCCTGTTTGGGATTTATAGGTATCAGGAAATTTTCAGCTGAATCTTAAAATATATGGGTTTAGTCCCTCTGCGGATTTTCCTGCAATCAAAATTCTGCAATATTCTCCAAAATTATAAGCAAATTCCAGTTATGGATGAAGAGGAGAAGGCTGCACTTCTTGGGCTAAGGAACCATTTGAAACTTCTCAAAAAGAATACATTTCTATTAAATGGCAGGCCTTCCCTTGAAGGAAATCAATAACAGCACTATTAGCAGGGACTCAATCCAGGGCAATTTATTCATTAGGCTAAAGCACACCCATACACTCAAACCTCAAGAAGATTCCATTTTATGACACAAAGCACAATTGCACAGCTTTCTTCTGATCCTCAAGCACAGTCTTGCAGTAAAATGTACAAACTGGACATTCAGAAAAAGTGAAAAAGTGGAAGCATATGAACTGCAAAATCCGGGAGGAGAACTCTTCCAGATAAGGCAACTATAAAAAATGCTACCTGAACAATCATGGCTATATCATGTACAGTTTATATTTCTGAGCAGTCAGTGGCAGGGATATTTTCCATACAGAGGAATCTCCTGGATTTTAATTATACACTTCTCCCTGACACACCAAATATCCCGGAGCAGGTGCTGATGTGGTGCTTGATTGCAGTATGAGCATCCTGATGTGCTGACACTGCAGTTGTGTGCTCTGTGCTCTCAGGTGCTGTGCCTAAATCAGAGAGCACCAGAAGGTACTGCCCAACTAGTAGGATAAAAATGTGATGTTCATAAGGAAACAAACACCACTGCAGAGTCATTTCCAAAGGAGCTGTGAGATGACCCTGAAAAGAACAATAATCTGTTCTCGGAAGAGACAGAACACAGCATGTGAAAATGGACCACAGGGTAGAGAGGTTGTTTGTGTTGTTGAGTGGTTGCACTGTTCTTTCCAACAACTACTGACTAGGCAGTAAGGAAATACAGAAACCCCAAAATTCAGACATTAAAACTTTTTTTAATATGGATATTTTATTTACATCATACAGTTCATATAATAGTATCTTTTATAAGGTTTGTTTAATCATGCTCACAATGGAAGAATTATAAATAATCCCAAACTCTGGTAAATGAAAATACAGTAAGGATGACTAAGAACCTAATTTTTAAAAAGCATGTTCATCAAAGATGAAAAATTTCCATAAAAGTACTAATAAATCTATGTAAAATTAAGAGCAATATAGGAATAATAATATTACAATAGATTAATAATAATAAATATATTATAATAACAGGAATATTCTACTTTCCCAAAAGTAGAAACCAAAAATTCAAGAAAGCTACACTTAATTATAAAAATACAAACAACAAAATACTTCATTTTCTTCTGCTTACTTTTAATAGGCCCTAGCACAACTACAGCTTATTACAATTCATTCATGATACTTCACCTTCCTACAGCTGAGCATAAGAGCTACAGGAAGGTATATACCTTATTACCACCTCCTGCAGATATTTAAAAGTAAGGTATTTTGGAATCAAACCCAATGGCTATGTAACCTCACCATGTTATCAACCTCAACACCCTGAGGAAGTTCACAAGAATCATCTCAAAGTGGAAACCCAAAGAAGAGCCAAGGAGCAGCTCATTTCCTGTCTCACCAGCAGACCACACACAATTACCTTCCTAATCAACAACATCCCATGAACAATCTGCTCAGAGGTAATTGCTAAGTACATTTGCCATCAATATGCACGGAATTATTGCTAATAAATGTCACTGTGAATTACAGTCAAGTGCTACAAGACATGGTATAAACATAGGTCTACCCTGGTGACAAGAATCACTTTCCATCTCCCACTGTGAGGAATTCCCAGTGTAAGGAATAAAGATCACAGGGGTTCCTGCTGACAAAAGTCTCAGCTTTTCCACCCATCCACACTGTGGCATGCTGTACACTGAAGCAAGAGGTGAGCCATTTTTTTAATCCAGGAATAAACCCACAGACAGTCTGCAGGGACAGCTTATACACAAGCAGATATTCTTTTCCAATGCATCAGCGAGCTGACTTCCCTCCTGGAGATCACTCATCACAGTTTAAATACATTAAACCATTTCAACATGTAGCACTTAATCCTTTGGCACCACAGTTCTGATTTCCCCAGAGCACTGGCAGGCGCCAAGGAGTTAAACAGATTTTAATGAACAGTTTTCACTGTTGGATGAGCAAGCAGTGATTCGGTGTTCTCAACACGTGTCCTTGTTGCAGGAAATCCAGTCAGACACTCTTGGTTGTTCTCACACCATCCACTCACACTGCTCTAGCATTCTGAGACTCTTTAGGCTTCATGCAACAAACAACATGCAATTACACACTGAACAGTACTTTGACTTGGACTTGGCAGTGCTGGGTTAGCTGTCTGACTTGATGATCTTAGGGGGCTTCTCCAGCCTAAATGATTTCACAATTTGCACCAAAGCAAAAGAAATCAAGGCTCACGTGGCAGAATTATCCATCATGCACTTTGTGAGAGTGTCTTGATACAGGGCTACACAAAGATTTGTTGCAGACAGTGTTCAGACTTTTTGCTGTAATGCAACTGATTTTGAATGCATTTGTATTGTTCTTATTCAAAGGCAACAGCTCCTTCCTTCAGCACCTCCCCTGCCATTTTGTATCTTGTGTAATACATGCTCCATTTCCCATTTTAGTAATTCTGCCTAAATTCTCTGACTGTTCCTGTACTCTTGTGTAAGCTACTGGCCCCAAATTAAATTTTAGCAGTTGCTTTCTCAAGGGGTCAATTCTAACCATAGGACTGCTGCTTTCCTTCACTAGATCCCTAAAAATAGTATTAATTCCACTCTGTAACTGCTGTTGGCTTACGAAAAATACGTGAAAAGATGCATTAAATTACAATATCAATGTTCCAATGCTCATATGTGGTCACCTTCACCACAGTTCTGTTCTGTTCCTCTGAGGAGGACCACTACCACCTTTCAAACTGCATGAAAATCACTAAAGCCCAGGCAGGTCTACAGCACCACATCTCAACAACTGCTCACAAAAAGCCAGATAAAGCTAAACTGAACTCTCTAGTACTTAATTCCTGGTTTTAAAGCAAAGTTTGGGATTTTGGGTCTAAAAAAAACGTAGAGTCATAGAATTATTTAGACCTAAAACATCTGAAGGAGAAGACCTTTAAGATCAAGTACAACCATTAGCCTAACTCACTAGTCCAGCACTAAACCATGTCCCTACGTGCCACAACTACAAACATCAGACATTTGAGTTTCTCATGAGATGTTTGTTTCATTAGCACTTGTGTGTACCCACCGTATGAGCTCGGTCCTGCTTTCTCTTCATAAGTAAAATGAAGCTGCAGCTCCTCTTCTGACATTCGACTGATGAATACTTTCAGCAAACAGCAAATTATGAACAGTGCATTGTGAGCCTGCCAGATAAAGAGGTGGCTAGAAAAGAAGCAGGAACAAACAAGAATCAGTAATGCCTCACCAGCAAACACGCATCAAAAACCACAAGAAAATAAATGTCAGAGTGGACAAAGCTGAAGCAAGGAAAAGCCAAAGTGTTTAAGCAGGGAGTCTGCAGCTGATGTTACACAAAACACAGTGGGAATGTACTTAAAAGTAGTCTAGAAAATACAACCTTATCCCTAACTACATTTGTACCATTAAAAACATCACAGTAGACAGAACTCTTTGAGGAACTCACCAAACAGTTCTGTAAACTTCTATAGGTCTCTAGACCCTGTGGACTCAAGGCACACAGACACCTGAAAATTTCCAACAGGTTCAAACCTGAAAAGCTTCCTGGCTCCCTGAACCTTAGTCCTTTTCCCAAGCAAATGGCCTTCAGGTGACAGTAGGCATTTATGGACTTCATGAGCACCATACAGCAGGATTTTCTTATGCAACACACACAAATATTTCCCAAGCTTTCTGAATGAAAGCTGCATAAAATTTTTTTCAGTTCCATGCAACAGCACAGAGTCAACTACTGTCAAGCTGTACTGTCAAGGTATCTTAAAACAGCAACAGCCATCTGGGCACAAATAACTTTTTAATTTTGATGCAAGCAAAAAACTTGATGGCAGTCCTGGGAACAAGGAGGAATTCCAGCCCCTGATCTGATGAAAATGGGACATTTATCTGTGGGTGTGAGGGAACAACTACAGAAAGCCTCCTGCAAAAAAAAACCCACAGTGCTGCACAAGAAACCTCTTGGAGTTCTCTCCTACTGCTGAAAGGGGCAAACAAAACCAATAGCAGCTGTGTGACATAACTTGAAAGCAGTATCTTGATATATATTTACATATTTACAGATATTTAAAATATTCCAAGATAGCATACTGGCTCATACACTACGTTCAGCTAATTTTTAAACATTGCTAAGCCAGTAGTACCCCAAAGCTTACACCATCTATATAAAAATGCATTCATCAAAATATGTATTTTTCCCCAGTAATCTACTTACCTATTACACTTAACTGCTGTGTTTAGAAAAGTACTAAACACTTGTTCTGTTTCAAACAACAATTTAAGAGAATGCTAAGGTTTGGTCTGTGAGTATGTTAATTAGCAGAGTAAAAAAATTCAAGAGCTAGCAACAAAAGGAACATTTAAAAAATTTAATGGAACACACAGCTCTTTTCCGGGAACTTACTTCTGACATTCTGCTGAAATTTTTAACTCTTTGGTTCTAGAAAGAAAGACTTTAATCAATGATCCAAGGTTTCCTGTTCGAGGATTCTTCTCAACTAGATGAGGAAAAACAAGATACAATTACAAAGCATGCATAAGCTGACACTATCTAGTTCAAATAATATAAAGAAAAAAACCAAATTTCAGTGTCTTAAATATTTCTAAATAAAGCACAGTATGTCTTGTTTTTCTGTACAGGCATTCTTCTTTCAAGATTCTCCAGTACATGGTTTACTAGTCCATTAATCTTCTCTAAATACTATTAATCCCAGACTTAAAATATCCCAAACGTGGGATACTCATACTGCTTCTTTTCCCAGACTTGTCTGCAGCACAGCAGCCTCCTGTCAGAAAACTGGGCAGGTTTTCACAACTGCCTTTTACCTTCTCACAACACCACTGATCACATTTATATCACCCCTTCCTTTCATCCTCTACTTCTTTCCCCTTACTGATAAGCTTAAAGGGAAAAAGGCATAGCAGAGATGGAATTATTTGTTTTAAACCTTGTGGTCATATCAAGTAAAACAGTTAACAATGGAAGTAAAGCTTTGGGATACACATAAACACACTCTTAACACTGTTTTAACCTTACTAGGGTAACATATAGAAATAGAATGCTAAAGGCATGAATGTGCACAGGGATGCAGCTTCCCAATTTTTCTGGTAAAGTGCATGGAAAAAAGATGGCACAACGTCTCACCTAAAGACTTGCAGACTGAGATTGTGGCTTCTTCCAAGAGCTTTAAATCAGCACTAGGTAGGAGGAAAAGAAAACAAAAATAGTTACACATGCAACCAGGTTCCTGTGCTTGAAAATTCATTACAAAACATTAATAAAATCTTTCTATGAAGCTCTTAATTTTAGCCATCTATTTAGCCAGCTCACTGAGGTCAGTTTGTCCAACCTTCCTGCTCAAGAAGGATCTCCTAGAGCCAGCAGCCCCAGACTATGTCCAGGTGGCTTTAGAGCATCCCCACAAACTCTCTGAGCAACTCATTCCAATGCTCCATCATCCTAATGTCAGGCAATACAATATTCTTTTGAAGTACAGCAACTATAAAACAGGAAACTAATATTCAAAAGTGAATTGTTCATCAGAGTGAAATTATGTCAGTGTTTTCTCCCACAGAACAAGGACAGGATGAGAGAAAATGGCCTCCAGCTGTGCCAAGGGAGGTTTAAGTTGGATATTGGGAAAATTTTCTCCATGGAAAGGGTTGTCCAGCCCTGGCAGAGCTGCCCAGGGCAGCAGTGAAGTCCCCAGCTCTGGAGGGGTTTAAAAGCTGTGTGGATGTGGCACTTGGGGACACAGTGGGCAGTGCTGGGGATTGGTTGGACTCCATGGTCTTCGTGGGCTTTTCCAACCTGAACAATTCTGTGATTCCATGAGCATTTTATTAGTGCTAGTCTCACAGCTTCAGTGCTGCCACGCTCAGTTTGGTGTTACTGAAAATACAAATAGAACAGCAACCTACAGAAAGAACTTGAACTTTTTAAACAAGAAATTTCACATGAAATGACGCACTTTTAAAAACATGAGTAAAAGAAACCTCATCTGACATTTAACCTCAAGCTAAGCAGCTCTTTCCTTTTAACTAATGTTAAAAACAATCGCATCAGATACAGCAAATTGTTCATAACTTCATTAATTGCCTCGTGATACGCCTCAGAAAAACATCATCTGAAAAGAACAATAAAGCACTAAAGCAAAACCTGACAGCAACCACTGAAACCACAGCAGCTGCATCAAACACACACTTCTGACCTACCAGTGCAGGGCAACTGATTCTCAAAAACATCCTTAACAGATGGGAAAACAAGACAAATAATCAGATACTGTGCTCAATGCCATACCAAGCAATACAAATATTAATAACTAAAGGGCACCCTGTTCCACCAGTCTCACTATTAATATTTCTTCCTTCTATCTTTTCTGAATCCACCCTCTTCTAGTTTAAAACTCTTGCCATATCATGGAGGCCCTACTGCTCAGTGTTTTGGAAGAGATGGTATAGCCTCTCTACAGACTGAACATAGAGCCTGACCTTCAGGGACTTCTGAAGTTCAACAAATTAAAGGGCAGTCAGAAAAATTCAGTTCAATGCTTGCAGTCGTAACGCAGTCCTCCTCTCTTTCTGAAGCCCAGTGAAGTCTTTTCAAATTTACATGGTAATCCAGTTTACAGCACACTGTTGCATCAAGCTGAGATTATCAGCAGTGCTGTGTGGGAAGCTGCTAAACCAGCTCCAGTGCTGAAAACCCTGCAGACCCATGCTCTTGGAAGCTGTGGAGTTTGAGCTGTTCCCCAACTCATGAGGACTAGAAAATACTGAAGAGTGAGCAGTCAAAAGAATTATTTCAAAACCCTTCAACAGGAAACTATTCAAGATAGAGACATCAAACAAATTAAGTTTTAAGATGCCTGTAAATTTTCTTATATATCACACTAATTTACAGTGTAGTGAGCTGACAGCTGAGACAGCTCTTCACCTACAGCTGAATATCCTAAGACAACTTTAGATTACAAAGATTGGCTTGTCCTGATATCAATTACCAGCATCCAGTCTTCTCCTAAAAACTGCTTTGAAACACAAGATTCAGAAAGAACAAACTTACACTTTGATATATACTTTAAAAACATTAGGCTTGGTCTCAAAGGTGGTCTCTTGTTCCAGCACTACAAACATGCAGAGTAATTAAAAACAAATGGTATTGAGCAAGAACACCACCAGCAACTATGGACAACACAGTTTTCTAGGTCTGTGTGACCCTACACTTCTTTAAAAAAACAAAAACTTCTAAATTTGCCCAGCTGGCTGCTTGTCATCAGGATTTATTTCTTCCCAAGACCTGGCAGGCAGGGAGGGTGAATATTACAATGGACAACAACTCAGCAGAGAGTTCTTAGGTACTGAAAAATCATAATCTAACACAACATGACCCCTCCCACTATCCAAAGATCCTGGGGACACAGTCAGAGTGGTTATTGTAATTGCTCCAGGATTTAAACCATAAATGCAGACATTCAGCTTTGAATTATGGTTCATTTTCTCCCTAATTTCTAAGGTTAGGTTTCAAAGTATAGCATTCTTACAGATTTTTTTTTTCTTCTCTTTGAGTTATTAAAACCCATACAAAGTCCTCAAAAAATTTCACAGAGTTGTTCAATTTCTACAAGTTGCCAGGATCAAAACCAGTGGCAAAGCAAGCAAAACTTTCAGATCTTCAGCAAAGCTTTTAACACTCGAGTAATTCTTTTTCATACTAAATGAAGTTTAGCACTTAAAAATTAACTACAGCCCACTGCCTCTTATTCATACAACAAGAACACAAAAGTGAATTTTGCCACACTCAAGACCAGGCAACAGCTACTGCAAAACTTCAGTTCACTCAAAAGAAACACCCAGTGAGGGGGAATTACAGCAGAAATACCAGCCCAATAGATGCACACCAGTGAAATACTCGATACTGTTACATCCCCAAGGATAGAATCATGGAGACAATATTGTGGAGGGGTACAAAAAATAGCAGCTCATTTCTAAGTACCTTGGGCCAAACTTAGCAGTGACTTTCTTTCCTTTGATTGGGCAGGAAAGAGAAGTGAGAGACATGAAAAAAGCTGTCTGGGTATTTTCTTGTTCAGTGAGGAGACAGAAGGTAAATTATATTAAGATTTGCATAGAAGATGCCAGAGCCAAGATTCACAAGGTGGCACAAAAGAAACAGTAAAACCAACTGTGGCACCAACTTTTCTCTACAGTCCCTGTGGAAATGACATCTGGTTAATGAATGAATGTAAGAAAGAAAACTCAACACTGAAACATCTATCCTTTCACTAAGCCACACAGAACACTGCTAATAAATACTTGAATTGTATTTCAGCTCTAACAAGAGCAGGGACTGATAAAATGAAGCTCCTTCACTGCGCTGATCACAAATAAAAGTTGCAATTCTCTCTGAAAACCCTCACCTGAGGAATATGGACCACCCATGCCTGGAGCACACGTCTGATGGGGAGCAGCTGAGGGAGCTGGGGAAGGGGCTGGAGCCCCAGGAGAGGCTGAGGGAGCTGGGAAGGGGCTGAGCCTGGAGAAAAGGAGGCTCAGGGGGGACCTTGTGGCTCTGCACAAGTCCCTGCCAGGAGGGGACAGCTGGGGGGGTCGGGCTGTGCTCCCAGGGACACAGGGACAGGAGGAGAGGGAACGGCCCCAGGCTGGGCCAGGGGAGGGACAGTTTGAATATTGGGGAAAATTTCTTCATGGAAAGGGCTGTCCAGCCCTGGCACAGCTGCCCAGAGCAGTGGTGGAGTTGCCATCACAAGGGGGATTTAAAAGCCATGGTGGATATGGCATCTGATGACATGGGTTAGAACACATAAAAGTAAAGGACAGATTTTTTAAGGATGGAGTGTAAAATATTCCCTGCTCTATGAGAAACATTTGGTATATTCACAACATGAAAAAGATTATCTATTGCTAGTAATAAAAAAGGCAGTATGTATGAAAAGTCAACTCTGCCTGCTGCTTGATGGTTCTGCTGAGCATCAGTAGGAGAAACCCAGGTACTATAGTGACATGCAGGAAGTTCTGCCCTGGACAAGACACCTCTATGGAAACTGGTCACACATGGAACAAACTCTGAGGGTGGTGAGGCCCTGGCCCAGGGTGCCCAGAGCAGCTGTGGCTGCCCCTGGATCCCTGGCAGTGTCCAAGGCCAGGCTGGACAGGGCTTGGAGCAGCCTGGGATAGTGGAAGGTGTCCCTGCCCATGGCAGGAGGTTGGAATGGGATGATTTTTAAGATCACTTCCAACTCAAACTGCTCTGGGCTTCTGTGACACCAGCTTCAAGCCACGGGCCTTTAACAGCACGATCACAGTGACCTGGGTGAGTTTGCACATGTACTTCAACTGGCACAACCTGCACTGAACCACCTCACTTCCAGAGACCAGTACATATTTACATATTCACCAGTTCCACAGTTTTCCAAGAAAGGAACAAAAGGTATCACCTGATGTGGGGATTCAAATAGGCTGTGAACATATGGGACAAAGAGAATAGATTCAAAGCAGAATATTCTTAACTACATACACTTTACTGGCTCACTTGGATACTAGCAGATTTGTGAGGTGCATGCTTGCTTCCCATACACTTCAGGAAAAAATTCCAGGCTTCACAAGGGTTCCTCCCTCATCCTGCGATCTGATGGCCAACATTTTCAAAGTACTTAATAAAAGAAAGAAATTATTTTATTTGCTTTTCTTTTATGTAGAGGCTAAGTCCACAGACTTCAGCAAAACTAAAATTAATAATAGTGAAATTTGCTTTCTTGACAGCACAGCCATGTTTAAAGAAAATTGGCTTGTCTTTGTTTATTTTAGAGGTATCCAAAAAGGAGAGGTTTTACAGTGGCAGTGATTATTTTCTGTAACATCTTAACACCATGTAATAATAATTTTGCATTCCAATTGTCACTAATAACCGCTCTATATACACAGGCAGCATCTGAGTGACTGCAGCTATCACACATCAGTGGTGAAAGTAAAGAGCAATCAAGGATAATCATTACTTCACTGGGATTTAATCACTTTGTGTTTGCAATCACTCATGACAGTCCAAAGAGTTTCTTCATCAGGAAGTTAGTTTTCTGTAAGAAAGTCTCTTTTCAGTAAAGGTGGGAAAGAATGGCAAATTGAGCAGTCAATATCAGTCAATAAAATTTCATCAATTTTCATTGACTGCAGATTTTTATTTCAGATTTCTTATGACCAAAAAGCAGGATCCTGCAGTCAGTTATTCTGGCATGTATTGCAAAGAATATTAATTCCAAAAAGAAGAGGATGGGAAGAAGAAAAAGTATAAAAAAACCAGTGGCATTATACATAGGATTATTTTTAAGTGGTTGATTTCAGCTGCCTTACTTTATAAAAATCAGTTTTCAGCAAAACTGTAACTATTAAAACAGTGAAGGTTGTTTCCTGACAGCAGCCAACTTTGAAGAAGGTGGTTCTATCAGCTTTTCTTCTAACAGCACCACAATATGTTTCAAAGTTACAGTGGCTTCTGTTAAAGTATCTCCACACAACAGGAGAAAACATTCTGCCTAAAAGCTGCAATTATAAATATACAACACCTGCCCTTAGTGTGGTAAGAAAAAGACCCAAACCAAAGCAGACACGTACCCCTCTAAAAAAATGGGGGAGGGACCAAATCAAGCAGCTTTCCTGACAGTTTTTTCCTCACAGTAAGGCTTTTTTTCTTTGCCATTGAATACAAAACAGAAGAACCAGCCCATTTACTAAATTCATACTGATTTTAATGGACCAGTTGGAGGACAGACATCAAAGAATATAAGGCAGTATATGATTTATTGTACCATTTAAAAAATGTACCATGTTAAGGCAACATAAAAGCTTCTCATTTTTATGTCTTTCCATTAAAGGCCCATGCACATTATTCTTGAATCAGCAACTCATTAATAACTCTAGGGAAGGAACAAAGTAGAACAGTAAATATTAAGCACATGACTTTCGGCAAGTTCTGCTTTAGTTAACTTTAAGTTTTCCATCAGAAAATAATTGTAACTAATACCACCACTAAAGAGGAGGTTGCATTCTTGGTAGCAAATCATAGAAAAGCCAGACAAACACAAAATCTGCCTAGACTGAGAGCTAACACTCCAAAGCAAACCTCATAGCTCTTAATCCTGACAGTAACTAAAAAAATCATCCAGAAAAGCTGTATTTAATTTTTCCAATATCCAAACACTATTGGATTGATAGGTCAGTCCCCTAAAGTATAGAAGTGGCAGATTTAAGAGGTTCTATACAATTTCAAGTCAGCTCCCACAAATCCATTCTGTGCAACAAATAAGGACCCATGAAGGGGAAAAAAAAATGAACATGCAGGAGTGTGAAATTAGTGTACCAAGTACTTCCTTACAGCTGAAACCAGAAATGTCTCAGCAGACACTTCAACAGTATCTGCTTAGCACGCATGATTTGCTTTATGGAAGAGGATATCCCAATAAACATTTTACAGTGAAAAGCATGAGGCAACCTAAAACTAAACTGCTGGAAGTTGTTCCTTTGACTGTCATTTATGTCTGCACCACTCACCTGCTCACTCCTGGCCTGTGAAAGGCCCCAGTGGCTTTCTTTACCTGCCAGATACCCAGGCTGGCTCTGGCTGTTACTATTCACTCATGCCACAGGAATCACAGGCAGCGAGCAGGGATTCACCACCAGCTCACTCCTGATTACTGTCAGCTGATATTCCCTCTTAACATTTGCCTAATTACTAAGAAAATCAGCAGTACAAGAGGAAGACCACACAGCCCAGAAAGGCAGAATATTAGACTCCTCACAGGCAGCTCTGCTTTGACCACACACTCTCCTGTGCATTTTCGGATGGCACAGCAGGTTTAAGTAATCCCACCTTTTAGCTCAATAGGCTGCTGTGCCCCAAAAAGTCAATCCCTCACCGTGCCAGAATTGTTTTGTGGTGCCAAGCTATGAATCACCATAGGGAATTATCTTGGCTGAAAAAATAAACACTTCTGCTGTGTTTTCCAGATAGATTAGTCCCTGATTAAACCCACAAAAGAACAAAATAAACACTGGAAGAGATAGTGAAAGGGCAAGAGCATCTTGCATCAATGTTGCTGACAGAGACACAGCAACTTTGCAGTTGGCAGCACCAGTATCTGGCAAACTTTATTCCATACAGAAAACTACCTTGTGTTCTTCACAGAAACAGACAAAAAAGTCAACAGTATTGAAAAAATAAAACCAGTAAAGAAGACATGGCTGAGGAAATGAGCAATGCTAAACAATTTCACATGGATCCAGAAAAAAAGATTAACACATTCAGTCAGATAGAGGTCAGAAAAAAACCTAGTGAGAGAATCACGAAGATGAGAAATTAATAAAAGGAGGAAAAGGATCAACCAAACTGAAAGGGGAAAGAGAGAAGAGCAAAACAAGGACAAATAAAGAAATACAAAGTGCCAAGACACACAAATAAAGAATAAGAAAATTAAGACAGCAGAGCACAGAAAGTGGTGCTATTTTAAGATCTGGTATCATGTCTTCATGTTTCGGAGGAGCAAGACAGTAATTCCCCATCCCTCAAGCCAAGGCACAAAGCCTACTGTGGAACAGTATTCTGTGTGCCTTGGCTTGAGAGATGTTTGGCACCTGGGATCTACAGTACCTGGACTAACTTGGAACAGCTTCTGTAAAGCAAAGCACTAGTCACAAGTTCCTAATTAGAAAAAGCATACATGGAAAAGTGTTGAAAACCCCACAAACTTTCTGACACACACTGGTTCAGATTTACCCTGGAAGCCTTCCTTCATGATGCTGTTTCCTTGCTATGGCCAAGTCTTCCTGATAACAAGGTAAATTTGTTGGGCATCTGTTGCTGAAAGGAGTAAATCTACCCCAGCCCCATCACAACCTTGCTGGTTTTTGCATGGATAATTTGAGTTTGGCTGATTGCTTTTCCTACCAACGTGAATTTTTCTATCATCTTCTCTAATGTTTTTCAGTGCCTCCTCCCCTATGGTACTGACACATGCAGAACAGGATTATGCCCAAAGCAGCACCTAGAGAACACAGCTCTCTTCTCCCTGGGGATCGCATCAATCCTATCTTTGTAAAAACTTCAGGAAATAGATCTTTTACCCTGAAGTATCACCAACTGCCTCCAGAAAAAAAACACAAAAAAACCCCACAAAACACTTACACAGCTCCCAATAATACTTGCAAACAGTCAGTAGTTTTGCAACAGACAACTGGAAAAAGTGAATTTAAAAAGAGAAGAAAACTGCAAAACTCCATCCTGTATGACAGGTGAAAACTGGCTCCTTTCCACAAATCACAAACAAGCATCTTGCTCCTGACACTTAAGCCTCATTAAAAGAAGAGTTAACTTGGTAATTTTGAAGATTTCAATCTCAGAAATTGACATTGACCTCTATTGTTCCATTCCTGCAGGCAAGGTTATCTGATATAGACAAATGCTGAGGGTGCTGTGCTGCCAACATCCTCCGATTTCACTTGGCAATGGTTGTCTCAGGTAGATGCAACTAAATGGGAAATTTCTGTTTCCTTCCAATACTAAGCTGCAGAAAAGATGCCTCTAAAAATATTTCTCCTCTAGCTCCCAGGCAAGAGCACCATCTGGTGTTCAGCTAATTAAAGCTTCCAACCTGCGTTTTGGATCATTTTGTTGGACTGCTTGTCTTTTTAATTATGTTTCTTGCTTGAGGTTTTTCTGTTTGGTTAGGTTTTTGCTTTGTTGATTTGGGTGGTTTTTTTAGCAAATTTACTCTGCACTGGATCTGAATTCTATGAAGCAGGCATAAAAAAGCTGCAAAACAAGCTAAGAAAAACTCCTTAACTTCCATGAGGGAACAAAGAAAAATAGAACAATCAAAAGAAATTGGTGGGGTTTGATGTGTAATTATTCCCCCTTAAAAAAACCCAAACAACAAAGTATTATATAAGTCCTTAGAATACTGTCAATCTTATTAGTCATGGCTAGGCTGTAAATAATTCTTGTCTTCAGGGATCTTAGAGGAAAAACAACTGCTTGCTTGCACACTCCCAGTTCTGTACTGCCCTTTACCAGCTTTGCAGCCCTCCACAACCCCATCCCTTCTTCCTAACCTCTGGCTATTCTCTCCAGGCAGAAGCCAAAATACTTCCTCCTGCTCATTCTTCACAAAAATAGCACCTAGTAAATGCCTCCCAGTTATTTACCTTAACCATTTTCCATTCCCGTTGCCTGAACTTTCACTTACAGAGAAGCACTAGTTTTATGCTGAAAACTGTAAAAATAGTTTAAGTAACCCTAACCCGTGAAGATATTAATATCAGATTGTTCTTGTAAGACTGATAATCAACACACAGGCCAAGGAATTTAGCAATGGAGTTGGGTTAATAGAAGTTACAAGAACCTAAATTCTATACTTCTGGAGATGTGCTATGGATCCTCTAAAAAATATTGATTTTATTCATACCTACACCACTTCCTGGAATGAAAAGGCATTCAAAGCTTGAATTTTAGGTATTTAGAAAATATCTTTATGGAGAATACACACCAAATTTCTTCTTAAAATGCAAAAAGGATGAAAAAAAAAAAGCCATACAGACTAAGCAACTCAAAAGCTAACCTAGAATTAAATCACGCAAGAAGTACAATTCACTCTAAATTGAGAGGAAACATCAAATGTTGGAACCTTCAGCAAATCCAGTCAACCCAAATGCTACACCAAAGGAAAAGAAAGCTTCCTAAAACAACAAGGAAAAAAGTTTCCCCCCAACACTACAGACCCTATTTCTGATCTTTACCAGGAGAATGAATAGCAATTACAGCTATTATGAAGAAGAAAGAAACCCACAGGAATGGAAGAGGTGGTGGAAAACGCTTCCAAACTTAGAAACAACAGCCTATTTTACACAGGCATTTTTGCCTCTGCTACCTAAAACAGGAATAATTAACATAACCACTCATTTGCTTTCAGACTGGTCACTTCTATAAACATATTATCAAAGCCAGCACCACAACACCCTCTTACCTGTTTGTTGGCGTGGTGAAGCTAAAAGACAGAAGCTGATTCCAGAACGGGTCATTTTCAGAGATGGGCTCTGATCCTGACAGTTTCTGTAAGTACTCATTTTCTGGAAGCTCACTGATGCTGCTGCTATTTGCTCCCATCTTCTTTATTTGGCAAGTGTCTTTCTAAATTTTCATTTCTTTAAGGAATAAAAAAAAGAAGAAGAAAGAAACATTTTAAGTCTTTTGCACAAATAAGGAATATGCAGACCCTGAGTTAGCCACCAGTAAAGCTTTAGATCATCTCCTTGAAAAATTACTGAGATGTAGGAATCAGGCACATAGGAATATATTAGAAAGATTTCCTTTCAACAAACTTTGGACAATAACATCTTTGGCCAAGAAAGATAAAAGTTCCTGTGCTACTACTTCAGTCATCATCTCACTTGTATTTTAATAAATTATACTCAGCAAGAACAGTGCAGAACAGTTTTATCAGTAACAAGGCTCCTTGCAGTGGGGAAAACTACACAGAATTCTCAGTTTTAATGGGGGTGTCAAGCTGACATACAGTTCAGAAATATGTTTTCCAACTGAGCACACACAGATAGAAAATTACTATTTCTGTAAGGATGTAGCTAATTCCTGCATGCCACCAATGATGTACACCTTTAAAGTTCCTGCCTTTCCAGAGTAAGCAAAGCTCTTATCATGCTGTTATCAAGCAAGCAAAGGTACTACTGACCATACATGACCCTCCTGGCCTCTGTAAAATAACGTGGTTCCTTCCAGGCAACTGCTTCAATGGGAAAAAGCCATGAAATGAACTCATCACAAATACATCTGCTTTTTGATGGAACACTGCAGAAGCTGGCACTCCAAAGCCTCTTACTATATATGTTGTACTTGATCCATGCTAAGAATGAGAAGCTTTAAATTCTTCATGCTGCTTCTCATCTTTATAAAGAATTTAATTAAAGAAAGAGAACCACCACAATGCTATCAACTATGTGCCAGGTACAATCCCAAGCACCTCCCATCTTTCCAGGGCATCAACTTCAACAAACTTCCACCTTTGGGTACAAAATAACTGACTGGTAGGTTTAAAAATTTGTATGAAAAAAGGCATTCCAGTCAAGATAAAAGCGTTGTGCAACATTTACTGTAACCTAAATATGCGCTCCTGAGCTGGAATAAGGCATAAGAACAGGCACAGCTGTATCAGAAGATACAAGTTACCGCCCAGCAGTAACTTTTCCCTTGATTTTTACAAAGATGCAGATGGAAGTATCAGATACAAGATATTAGATACAAGAATCACGGCCTTACTGATACTCTTAAACACTAAATTGCCTTGCCTAAGCAATTACTTCCAGAAAGGGCTTCTAACAGCAGTCAATATTAATAAAGAGCTCTGTAAATATGAGGAAAGCTTACTAAAAGCAACAAGAGATGCAACAAAAAGCTGCAACATCAGCAGTTCATAGTGGAAGTTCTCTGAAGTATCATATTTGAGATATAGAGAATTGCACAGTACCCAAATATGTCAGAAACAACGAAGGGCCAGCACAGTCAAAGACCAGAATATAAAATATATTAAGTAATAAAGAGATCTTTAAAATGTGAAAGCCTACCAAAAAAAAAAAAAAAGAAAAAGAAAAAAAAGGAAATTGGTGATTATTTTCTAAATTTTATTTGTAGGAGACTTTACAGGCAGGGACACCTCACACTGGACCAGGTTGCTCCAAGCCCCATCCAACCTGATGCATTTGCAATACGTTCAACTACTGCAAAAGCCAGCAAAATGCTGTTGGCCCTGAACCTGTATTTTAACTCAAGCCCCACTCCTGTGCCTTTAAATGACTTAAAGGCCCTACATTTAAACCTTATTTCTTGGAGAAAAGACAAGTCTAGTCTCTGTCTGCTTCAAGTTCCCATTCTCTGCTCATGTTTTCCAGCTCACTTACTCCAAGACAAACAATTAATGGTGAAGAGAACCAAGAGGCAGCTGGAGCCCTGCCTTCAAACCCCTCCACCTTCACCTGGAACTCTTGAGTTCTCCACACCAGAGCACTGACAGTGCCCAAAATCCTTAGCCTGTTCTCCTAAGATGAGTCACCATATTCCCTATTTACAAGCTACTCTTACAGCTCACTGCAGCTCCCAAAGCCCCCCACATTTAAACCACCTTCCCAGAAATATGACATCTACTGGAACAGGTTCCAAGCAAATTCTTGAAAAGGAGTCATGCTTGCTTCCCAGATTTCCCATGGGACGCCAGCAGGTTCAATACCATTAAGACAAAATCCAAACCAAAGAGGGCTTTAGCAGCAAGTCTTAGTGCAATTTTACTGTCTGTTTTCAGAGTCAGTGTCAAATCACAGCGCCCAAGAACGTGCCCAGTTCCACATGGCCACAGCCATGCTCACAAACAACGTGACAAGCTATGGAGTCCCTTGTGAGCCCTCCAGCCCTAATGCCCAGCTGGCTCCTTCCAAACTGCAGAGGACACGTTTCATTCCACAGACCTTCCCCAAAGCGACAGGAAAAAAAGGCACTGGCTGATTATTTTCTCTTCTAAATGAAATAAATACCAAGCCATCCAGATCTGTCAAAATAATCCACCTGTTAGCTTGAGCTTTAAACACCTGATTATAGTTTGTAGATAAGGGGACTTGGCGAGCTTTGACTTCCACTCATTCAAGAGCCAACAAATCTTGGAGCAATCAAACAAACATAGAGATTTTTTCTCTCTTTATACCCCAGGTGGTTTCTTTCCTCTCCTAAGTACACTACTCGCTATACCCCTCTGAAGTAAAAATCTCAGCAAGTTCTACTGATCTTTCCCATTGATGACTACACTTACAGACACACAAAGCTAACTCCTTCCCTCAGGAACTTGTGTTATCCCAAAGCCTGGTGAAGGGCTCTGCAATGACTTCATGAGGCACCCTGAGCACCTTCAGCTCCAACAATCTGAACCACAGGGCCTGCTTTACATAAGCAAGACATTTCCAAAGAACTCCAGCCATCAAGTGACCTGGGAAACAAGTATCTCCTTCAGAGTTCATGAATATCCTACAGGAAAAAATGTCTAAAACTAATTTAAAATAGAAAAAAAAAAATCAGCATTTAATTTCCAGGTATTTTAACAACAGTAACAGATTAACCCCAATGCTTTAAGTTAGCTGATTACATGCTAGTCATGATCTCAAACACATTTCCAAGACAGCTGCTACTAAATAATATTAAATTAAATGGCAGTCACCACCTTAAATAATTTTCAAACATGCTATCAAATGTTTCTTTTAGAAACAGCTGCCTTTAGCTGAAAAGATCACTCAAATAAATGTCCACACTGCTTTTGACTGAAAGGCACTGCCTCTGTGCCTGTATGCTGGTTAAGACAGTAGATGTTCAAGTCATTAGATAATATAAAAGGTATGTCTGTACTTGGAACAGATTTACAACAGTATGCTTTAAGCAGTATTTAAAACATTTATTTATTTATCCATGGGTTTTCCTACACTTGAATTTCATAACAGCCCCCACTGCACAGAAAGGCTGCTCCAGGGGATCCCAAAGAAACTGCAAAACCCAAGGTTAAACAGCTTCTGCTTCCTCATATGATTATTTGGGACAGCTCAAGTGGGACAGCCCCAACAAACACCAAATCACAGGAAATTCCCTTTCACTCCAGGAAAGTCAGTCCTTACTCTAGTAGTAAATTACCAATGAAATCTAATTTCCTTTTCCTCGAAATACACTAAATAAATAAATGCATGGCTCATTAAAATAAGATCTTACAAAAAGGCAATCTACTTATTTGCCAGCACACCCCACCCCCCCAAAAAAAGAAACAGACACAACTTATTAGCAACTCATTTAGTTTAACTCAGTATTATTACACCCCTAAAGAATCATAGCCTGGTCTGCAAGTGTCATTCTCTATTAAATCCAGCATGTGTTAGTCCCAGAACTTGGCTCCATGATCCAGCAGTAGAGGCTTTAGAGCAACACAAGGGAGTTTGTTTTGCACATCAGGACTCATTCCAATTTCAAATTGCTAGGGATAGGTGTAAATCCCAAGTTTACTGTTTCCTCTAGAAGGTTTTAGTATTCATTATTAACAAGGCTTACAAGAATATGATTTTTCCTGTGAAAGAAAGTTGAAAGCAATTCAGCAATAAATTGATACCATGTATGAGCTCCTAAGTGTAACTCAAGGTACAGATGTGTTCTGTGGAGCTTGAGAAAATGCTTGTCATGTTCTATACATCTTCTACTTAAATAATTTTAGACAAGTAATTAGAGTTCCTTTCAGGATTATATCTCCTACCAGTCTGACAACTCAATTGCTAATGCTGGAATTTTATCTGTCCAGTATAGCCAGCTGCCCCATTCCAGAACTATGCTTGCCATGATCATCTGGCTGAGTCTGCAGGCATCTTGCATAATATAGATTACATATAGCTGTGGGATTTTCTTTTTAATTACTGCTCTTTAGTGTAAGAATTTGAGATGGTCATGCACATGATTTTAAAATGGCATCTGAGATCTGGTCGCTAGGTTGAGTCTTTAACACAACCACATGAAAATACTGAAAACATTTTAAAACCTAACAAAAATTTAATTTCTACACATAGCAGGATTCCGGTTACCTTTACAGTTTGTAGCATTATGAACTAAAGTACAGGACATTGTTTTCCTTCCAAGCAAAGCAGCCACAATCACTTTAAAGATGAGAACATGAGATGTAATGCTGCTATTCAGTATTACCAAAACACTGCACTGAGGTTTTGGGCTGATTCCTATTTGTATCCAAGAACTGCAGGTTTCAGACCATCTTTCACCCATGAGACATTAAAGCATCCCAAAAAATCCTAACATAAAGCTTGCCACAGAGTTGTAATATATTTACACATAATTCTCCATACAACAGAAAACACAGAAGTTAGATAAACAGTGTGTATTGTTCAGCTCCAATATTTGAATTTTGCTATCCACACAATATACTTGAATTCTGACTACTCATTCATGTTACAGTAATATTTCATAGATCCATAGAATGGTTTGTGTTGGAAGGGACCTTTAAGGCCATCCCATTCCACCCTTTCCATGGACAGTGACACTTCCCACTCTCCCAGGTCGCTCCAAGCCCCACTCAGCTTGGCCTGGGACACTTCCATGGATGGGGCAGCCAAAATATCTCTGAGAAACTTTGCAGCTTCCCAGGCACATTAGGTGTTTATTTACCTGCACTGCTTGGGGAATTGTTTGGGGGAAGTTCTGGTGCTGTTATAAAGGCTGAAAAAAAACCCCATGAAATAAGATTCCATCTTTCTACAAAGACAAAAAGCAGTTAAGTTAAGCAAATACATTCATGCTCAGAGATCACACTAATTTTCACACAAGGAGGTACAAAACTGAAAGAATTTTGGTTTTACCAATTTAATTGGTAAGATTTTGCTAAACAAAACTAATGATGCAGAAACACCTAGCAATTACAATTCACGCCAGGAAAAGGAATCTTCAGTGAAAAAAAATCTTTACAATCTTCAGACTTTAGAAATTTTTGCCATTTCAAATCAGAGAAGAGCACTGAAATAATCTTTGTTTTTAAAGCATGAAGTCAGAATATTCCAGCTATAATTTAATGATTAGCAATCTTCAAACACTATCAAACCCCTATTAAAAATTCACCTTTTCTGATACACCAGTTAGCCACAACCAAGCAGCCTGGGAGATTTCAGAATGGAATAAATGCATCCTTCACGACCAATTAAAAAAGCTTTCTACTGTTTTTAATGTGACACAGGAAAGATTGTTTCTGCTCACTTTACACTGATTTGTAATTTTCCTCCCCTTTTCTACTGCCTTTTTGGCAACCACTCCTTTCACTCGTTTCTTCAGTTCCCTTTACCCACGCCTTTTACTTCTGAATGCTGATACTGTTCAGACACATACCAAATCTGCTCAACCCTAGGGAAAAAAAACCACCAAAAAACACTGTTTTGTGAGAAGTAGCAGACAAGCAAGCTGCTTTTGTGAAAAACACAACTTAGGTGCTCTTTTAGAGAATCTGGTTGACTATGACGGGGTCTACCTTTGCAGCTTGGGGGCCAATGCCATCTCTCATACTTTCTAGATAATCCTCTGTTTCTCCTCTACCCACTCTTTGTCAGACACTGCCAAGTTTGATGGCTCCTGTCAGATCATGATACAACTCTCTAACCTATCTTTGCAGAAGCCCAGCACACAAACAATTCACCAGGTACCAAAATGTCATCCTGAAAAGCTCAGCACACCAGGATGGAAGTACTTTTGGATGGCAGTAGGAAATGCAACAGAATTATGAAGTGGTCCCCACAATGCCTAAGAAGTAGAACAATACCAAGAAAAGAACCATCTTAAGGTCTTTAGGCAGCTCTCAACATAAATTATCTGACTTGCTCACTGTTTACTCAGCTGGATGAACAAACACAGCATCTCTTTCGGTTCTCCTGCTCTGTTCTAGTGCCTTCCCCTCCCACAGTAAGAACCCGAATCGAGCAGCTTGCAGTGACATCAGCATGGTCCTTCTGGGTTCCACTGAAGCCTGCAGAGTCTTGCACACAGCAGAAGTGATTAATCTTGATAGATTTACTGCAGGCAAAGAAGGCCCCTCACAGGGAAGGCAAGCAGCTGAAAAAACGAGTGACGATGCTGTGTTTTCTGCTCCAGTTCCTTTTCCACAACATTTTCGTGGGAGTCAGTCATCAATAAAAGCCTGATTCTGAAGAGCACAATCTGCTTCCTTCATGTCCCACCTACGGGACAGTTGTTCTGCTCACAACTGAAAGGGATTTTTCAAAACCTTCATGGTGAGGCAGAGTATTTCAAGCAGAAGAATTTGGATGTGAGTGAGCCCGGATGTTGTGGTGCTTCCCCAAACTGCTCCACAAGGGATGCTATTGTCTTTGACAGCTCACCCTACAGAGTTTGTCACATTTTAATAATGTGTTCTGAAAGGAGATGACAGAAAAATAAAAACCTAAATTCTATAAATGAGACTGAGACGTACTGATCGTGTTTCTCAGTGCCATCGCAGAAAACTAACACATTTTCATACACTCTATGATCTCTAACCTCCAGGTTGCTGGTGATCCACTCTGCTAATTTCTGATCACCAAATCTAATAGTTTTGATAAGCAGATGCCCACTGACTAATCTCAAAATACCTTACTTCAAGTGAACTACTAGTCACTTTCACAGGTCACCTTCAAAGCCACATCCTGAAATGGACCTACTGACTCACAGGAGGACACAAACAACCTTCCTCAAGTTGCTTTTCTCTAAAGTTATAAGAGATCAAAAAATAATTCACACAAAAATGCCATTCCAACCTTTTACCTCACAACAGAAACTTCTGATACAGAGTGCTCTAAAAATATTAAATGTTATGTAATGGCCCTGAACACCAATAAGCAAGTAGAGGCTTGTGGCAAACTAGACCCCAAAATTATCATATTTCCACCCAAGATGTATTGGCCTTTCCATTAGCACATACCCACTAGTGACACAACTAATCTATATGAAGTTTTTTATCCTCTATCCCCTCAGCCACCATGTTCTTTCAGGGCAGGGCAGCAGGTACATGTCAAACCTCTTGAGGAAGCTTTTACTGAATCCTGCATGTGAAACACTTTCCAGTTAAGAAGTTCAGAGAGCTCCTATTTAACTTTTACAGGTAAAGAAGCATTTATAGCCTTTAAGGTTTTCATTGTGCAACTTACAAACAAAGCAATTTATGCAGCAAAACATATCTCTAGTCCATTAATACACAATCTCACAGGATCAATTAGGGAGCCCTCAATTTCATTCATTTTCAGTGCTGGCAGATACACTCCCATACTAAAACATGATACTTGTGGCCAAATCTTCCTGAAGGCTCAAAAGCCTCTCTATATATAAAATTTATCAAGAGCTAACAAAATTTAAAGCTACAAAAACTCTAAAGATCACTTTTCTGTTGAAATTCCTACATATTAAGCTATGGAGGTGGTACTGGACCAAGTCTACCAATCTGAGAGCAGAATGGCAGCATCAGTTTTACAAAAATATCCTGCCACAGAGGGGAGGGGAGGTGGTATGGAGGCAATTATGAAAAAATTTAATTATGAAAAATGTACCTCTATCCTTACTCTAACATTCCAACACCCCAAGAAAAGGTCAGCACTCAAACACAGCTAGTGTTTTTTGGAGTACATGCAGAAATAAATTCTTTAATCCAATTAGCAAACACTGTCAGAAGGGAAGAAGGCTGGGTCAAGCACACCTTGTAATTTCTGTGTAAAAGGCTCTACACCTGTTGCAAAACTATTACAGGTAAGTAACACATTTTTCAAAAGTTTCAAGAAGTGAAAATTCAAATACTATCTCCACTCTCTGCAGTGGGCAGGTATTTCTGTAAAGGCTTTGTTTGCTCTCACCAGTGAGATTCCTGCTGCCAGCCAGGACAGGTGTGCTGGAACTATAAAATGAGAAAAACAAACTGAACTTTAAACAAGAATATCAAAGGGATATGGAGCTTAAAAGAAAAGACAAATCAAGAATATGCACAACCCATACTGAGACCTGCCCTCACAGATTAAGAACAAACAGCACATCAGAACCAACATTGCTGGTTTGACCTTATCTTCTTCCAGTGGCCAAAGAGACTTTTATCACCACAAATACAGCAACGGTTTTCAAAAACAGTTTTACACCAACTCCCTGATAATCTATGATGGATTATAGTGCTGGAAATTTTGTTCAGTATGAGAATGCTTTGATGACTTTGTCTCTTCCCTCTAGTTTTCAAAAAACTCTCAGTATACCTACCTAAAAAATCAATTTATTCATTGTTTCTACCATAACTGAAATAGACAGCTGGGTTGGATATGACACAAGTCAGACTAAACCTAGCCTAATTTAATAAATCAAGTAGCTTCTATATGAAAGGGATGTTAAGATTATTTTTATACACAAGTATTTCCTTCCTATTTCACTATCAGACATAAGCAACACCTGCCTTAAGGCCGAAATGTTTCAAAAAACTAATTCAAACACCATTTAAGTTTCAAACAGATGCTCATCAAAAGGCCTCCATTTGTTTCAATATTGGTGTATTTTGCTGTATTTCAAAGCTTATACAACTATTTAGGTATCTAAATATTTTAGTATCTAACTGTGCTCTTCCACAGTTTGGGCATTAACTGCATTTTTCAACAGGATTATTTGTCTCTGCTTTTGAAGTTTCTCTACAGTATAAAAAAGCACGCTATGCTGAAAGACAAATCTGCTCTGTATGTGTGATAATTTTATATATTTATATTACAGATCATGATTTATATCACCTATCTCCAAGATGTACTGCAAATTACATTATACTTGCCAGGGTGTGGGATTACTTCAAGGTGCAACAGACTTTCTGCTCCGGAGAATACACTTTGAAAAATACTGTCAAAACCATTAATCATCTACTGTGGCATCAGTTCACCAGCCACCAAAGAGGATTTCTGGCTTTTGGTGACTTTTGTCAGTCATCAGCATGTTAAAAACATCTTAATATCTTAAAAATACAGCATGTCAGAAAAATGCCAGAGGGCAGGTTTGGGTTAGATCTTGGGCAGGAATTGCTGGCTGGGAGGGTGGGCAGGAATTCCCTGGCCCAGGGTGCCCAGAGCAGCTGTGGCTGCCCCTGGATCCCTGGCAGTGTCCAAGGCCAGGCTGGACAGGGCTTGGAGCAGCCTGGGACAGTGGAAGGTGTCCCTGCCCATGGCAGGAGGTGGAACGGGATGATCCTTAAGGTCCTTTCCCTCCCAAACCAGTCTGAGATTCTGTGATCTCAGAATCTTCCCCTTACTCCCATAAAATCACTGGAAAGAAGCACCAGATCCATCTGAGTTTAGCAGCAATTTGCTAAAGTAGTTTCTTTACTGATTTAGCAGGAAATAAGAGGGATTAGAAGCTCTGCTAGCAAAACATCAGCACGGGACTGTCAGAGGAGGAGCTGAGGGATGCTTCAGCCAGGTGACAGTGCTGAGCTGAGTCCATCATTCCCCGGGCTGTCCACGGGCCTCTGCTGATGCAGCAGCAGTGGGAAGAGAAAGCAGCCCATGGAAATGACAGGAGGAGGGCCCTCCCAAGCTCCTGGCAATCTAAGGAGCAATGGCAATTTTCTAGTCGACCCAGCTGGAGCACCTTGAACGTTTTTCAGTGGGGAACTGACACAATGTGGGATTACACAACCTCGCATTGGGACACTGGACCCAACCACCCGGGAGCCTCTTTCCACTCCCCTGCACTCCAAAAGTGATCCGTGGTGGAAACATCAACAGCTTACTTACTTCTGCAAATACCTACAATGATTAGAACTGCAACCCAGCACGTTATCCCTCGGCACAGAAGAGGAAAAAAATCAGATTACAGCCCCCCAAACTCCCTACGCCCAGCACAGGAGATTAAAAAGAATAAATAAATAAACAAACAGTGCCTGGCATGAAGGCATATGAGGTAATACAAAGCCTGGCAACTAAGGTGAGATACCAATTCAATTCTGAACCAAAATATGCCTCACTTTCGATAAATACTGTCATTCGAAAGTATGAAAACAATGTGGTAGGAGTGAGGAGAAGAGTGAGCCCCAGCAGACCCAAGATGCTTCAGAGCAACAGAAAAACCTCTGCTTCTTAAGAACAGGATGGAAAACGAATCAATTTATCATCCAGCCAATCACTAAGAGCACATAAGACAAACACGGGTATAAATCTCTGGCTTTCCAGTCCTGGGCGCATTTAAAGGGACACAGAGACATCCCAGGGACCCTGAGGGATCACAGGATCCCTGTAAGGGAGCACTCAAGGTCTGGGTAAAGGGATACAAGCACATTCCGGGAACCCTGGCAGGGTTCCTTGGATTCCTAAGGGACACAAGGACATCCAGGGGACCCAGAGAGGGATCGATCCCGAAGGGACACAGGTACAACCCGGGAACCCTGCGAGGGATCCCTGGAGATGCCCCAGCCCGGGCAGGGACACGGCAGGTGCTGGTGCCCCGGCAACACTCCGCAACGCCGGTATCGAATTACGCAAGGCATCCCTCCATCTATCGCGACACAGGCCCGCGCCACGAGGGGACGGTGACGTCGGGGCAACCGGGGGATCTCGGGGGCCCCTTTCGGAGCCGCCGGCCGCCGGGTCCACACGCCGCCCGTGCCCCTCGAAGGCACCGCCGAGGCCGCGCTTACCGTCCGTGCCCTGGGCCCGAGGTCGGTGGCGGGGTCGGTGGCGGGGTGTCTCGGCCGGTGCCGCTCCCGGGTCCCCTGACGGCCCCTCACGGTCCCCGCCCGCCTCCACGTCGCCGGCGCGGCCCCGCTGCGCGTGCGCGAGGCCCGCGCGGGGCGGTGCGCGGGGCACCACGGGAGTTGTAGTTTATGGGGGGCGGGGCGGCCATGACACCCTCCCGTGCCCTGGACTGATCCCTCAGCGTGGGCAGCAGGGCAGGGGGGATTCTGCCCCTGTGCTCAGCTGAGAGCCACCTGCAGAGCTGCCCCAGCCCTGGCTCCAGCAGCACAAGGACATGGAGCTGCTGCAGCCAGGCCAGAGGAGCCACGGAGATGCTGCCAGGGCTGGAGCCCCTCTGCTCTGGAGCCAGCCTGGCACACCTGGGGCTGCTCAGCTGCACAAGAGAAGCTCCAGGGAGAGCTGCCAGCCCCTGCCAGGGCCTCCAGGGGCTCCAGGAGAGCTGCCCAGGGACTGGGGACAAGGCCTGCAGGGACAGCAGCCAGGCCATGGCTTCCCAGGGCCAGAGGGCAGGGCCAGATGGGATGTGGGGCAGGAATTGCTGGCTGGGAGGGTGGGCAGGAATTCCCTGGCCCAGGGTGCCCAGAGCAGCTGTGGCTGCCCCTGGATCCCTGGCAGTGTCCAAGGCCAGGCTGGACAGGGCTTGGAGCAGCCTGGGACAGTGGAAGGTGTCCCTGCCCATGGCAGGAGCAGAACTGGATGGGCCTTCCAGCCCAAACTATTCTGGGATTCATTCTGATTCTCTACTCTGCACCCCACATTTTCAGTGGGATATGAAGTAAACACAGCAAATGGGACCAGCAATGAATGTCTGAGGGCAGGAGGATTTACCAGGCCTCATGCTGCTTTAAATCATTGCTTCTCCAAGTGCCTAAAGTGAGGTTTGTGCCATCAACAGCAGGTTCCAAGGGACCCATTAAAAGGGAAACCCTTCCCAAGATTGCCCTGAGTTTATTCCCACATTCCACGTGGTGTATGACAGAAATCCCTTGGCGGGCTCTTACCCATCCCTGTCCCTGGGCCGTGCATGCCAACAGCACGTCTGCAAACAGCACAGGTGGGGTGTGACCCTGAGCAAACATTGCCACCTTACAGCAACAGTCCTGCTGTGGGGCTGGGCCTGCCTTCCCCACACAGCGCCAGGTGGGAATGGCTGCAGCCCAGAGGTGGTGTGTGGTCAGCAGCACAGCCATAAAGCACTGTGTGCCAAAAAAAAAGGTTTTATAGAGCAATCCCCGTGCCAAAAGCAGGCATTGCTGGGTGTGTAAACACATCTGTTCACAACAGGTCAATTTATATTTCACTGTCATCCCAAGGCCAGGTTGGGCAAGGCTTGGAGGAACCGGAGTGGAAGGTGTCCCTGCCCATGGCAGAGGGTGTGACAGGGTGAGATTTAGGGCCCCATCCAACCCAAACATTCCGTGATTCTAAAACAACAGTGAAAGAAAGATACAGCACTGCTATCTAAAAGCTTTTCTAAAGCGAAAGAATCACCATGGCAAACGTGGCCTTCTAAGGCCTTTTCAATTAAATTACTGCAGCCAGGTTCAGAAAACAGGAATAATGGCAGGCTGTCACAACCAAAATATGATTTGGTTCAGCAAGCATGCTCTAACAATCAGAAAACTGCACAAAGAAGATAATCCCTTCTTTCATGTCTTAGGCAGTTTAATGAAAAGGAATTATTTGTCACTGAAGGAGACTTTAGTTAAGCTAAGTGTAAATTGAATTTCTCTTCATTTCCTTAACCTGCAGCCTCTGAAGCCACTGTTCTTTCAGCAATAATGTTCTCCATTGTACAGAAATCATGAAGGAATGACTCTGAGGACTGACCCTCAGCAGCATGTTCAACAGCTCCCAGAATTCATCTAGGATATGATTGCTACATCTGGGTAATGACAGCATAATGTGTTAGTCATTAGATTAGAAACTTTGTTTTCAGTTTAGGTATTCTTAGCAGCTGATCATGTGCAGTTTAACACGCCAGAATTTCCTTTTCTTTCTGGATTAGGCCCATTAAAATAATCAGCAACATAAAATTAATTCATTTTTATTTAAGAATTTTTAAGCATATACTTGCATTTTTTAAAATGTGTTTTCCAATCAACTTCTTGGCATCCAGCAACTTGTGCAAACCAACACACAGAAGGTACCACATCCCATTAAGAAAAAATACTTGAGATTAGTTGATTTGGATTATGTTTTTTCAAATATTGATTTATTGATCTTTCCTCAATAGTATTTAAATAAAGCCAGACAGGTTTAATGCTGAAGAACTTAGGACTAGATTTGCAGTACTTTGGTCCTTTAAAGATGCCAACTCTGAAGTTTTCTTAAAGTCTTCATTGTAAATGAAGCTGCTATTTGGTCTAGGAAATTCTGGTAGATGTCCACATGCCACCATCAGGTGCCTGAACCTTTTGTAAATCTTGTTTTTAGCAAGTAACAAGCACAGGGGAATTTTCTCAGTTAAATTCAACTCACTTGATCAATATTATTCCCTCACATGAGGATTTCCTTAATTTCTGCTTTGTGCACTCCTTTGCATCCCAGCAGATGATCTCATGCACTCCAGCCCAGACTTGGGCCTTTGCTTTCACTTTATTTTTATTTAACTATTCACAACACAGCAGGATTATTGACCTATTCTTGAAAAAGAGTAGGGGCAGAAGAGTTATAACACAAATCTCCTGACAGGACAGAAAGTTTTGTGATGTAGATTGCTCACTTTAGGGTTTAACTGCAGTAAAAGCAAGTGGAAACATCAAGTAAAAGCAGTGGAACACCATTCCAGAGACCATAAACATGTAATCTTACTTGTATTATCTGCCTGTTTTTGTTTTTGCAGTTTTTTTCAGAAGCCCTGGTGTTTAAATATAGTGCTGGCACACAGCTGGAAGCCTGGTGCAGCCTGCAGTCTAATTTACTGTACACTTTATTTTCTATCTTATTGTTCAATGCATTTTCTTCCATAATAATATCCTAAGTAACTTTTAAAAAAAAATTATATAGACTTCACAAATTGACTGAGTACCTTTACAGATTAAAGAAGCCCCAGTAAAGCTCTTGCTCTACTTTTTGTTGTGTTCACAGCTGTTTACAAGAGGATATACTCTAAAACTATAGCCTGTTTATGAGATGCCCAGCATATTGAAACAGCATGGAAGGGACAATCTCTTCAGCAATGCTCAGGATGTCAGAACACGTATTCTTGTTTAGCAGCAGAGCTGCAGCTTGGACTGGACATGACTGAGACATCTCCAATCCTGTGTCCAGTTTTGAGCCCTTCATGACAAGAAGGGCACTGAGGGGCTGGAGCGTGTCCAGGGCAGGGAAGGGAGCTGGGGAAGGGGCTGGAGCCCCAGGAGAGGCTGAGGGAGCTGGAAAGGGGCTGAGCCTGGAGAAAAGGAGGCTCAGGGGGGACCTTGTGGCTCTGCACAAGTCCCTGCCAGGAGGGGACAGCCGGGGGGGTCGGGCTCTGCTCCCAGGGACACAGGGACAGGAGGAGAGGGAACGGCCCCAGGCTGGGCATGGGGAGGGACAGGGTGGACATCAGGAGGAATTTCTCCATGGAAAGGGTAATCAGGAACTCAAAGGGGCTGCCCAGGGAGGTGGTGGAGCTCCCATCCCTGGAGATGTCCAAGGAATGACTGGATGTGGCACTCAGAGCTCTGGGCTGGTGACATGGTGGGGATTGGTCACAGGTTGGATTCCGTGGTCTTTTCCAACCTAAATGACCCTGGAATTCCCTGATCTAGGAGGAAGCTGTGATACACTGATCTGATGGGGGATTATGTTCCAGGGATGAAGTTTGGACAGCAATTCCAAACTCAGGCCCGAACAGAGCAGCTCATTAAGGAAGAGCAAACAGCACCAATCAAGGTCTCACAGAGGTGTCTGTGCCCGAGCTCATTGCCAAGTCAAGGCTGTGGCTACAGAGGCACACCTGTGAACGCTGCAGATCCATTCACACCAGGTCTGACCAAACCAGGCACTGGCAGGAAATGAGGCACCTCACCAGATACTGGAGTAATTAATTAACTGGTGAGAGAAATCACAGTCACAAGAATAAAAAATTTTTATTCTTGGACCACAGTGACAGTTCAGGGACTGCCTGTATAAAAAGGTGCATTTTTAGGCCTGCCTGAGGCAGGATTTTAGGGAGATTAAATCATAAAGAACAATCCAAAACTGCTAGAAGGGTTTCATTTTGAATCTTTTAAAGAGCTCTCTGGTTTGGCAGCCAGGAAAAAGCAGGAATTACCACTTTTATTACTTACTAAGCACAGAGACACTTAAACCCCTTCACAGTTGGGATGCAAGTCAGCAGCAGAATCCATCTTCCCGGGAGGAGGCAAAGCTTGCCCAGTTCAGTTTATCATGAACTCAAGTTATTTTAGGAACTCCTTCTGCCTGGGGCCTGTCTCCAGGTTTTCAAAGATTCTGTCACCACTTGAAGTGTTCAGAGCTCTGAACTCTAAGAATTCCGTGATTCCATATAATAATTGCATGAAGCGACTTATTTTTAAGTAAAATCCTAGTTTATTATAATGAAAATTCCACAAGCATGTTAAAGAAGTTTTAGTTGGATGTTGTTTTGGTTATTTTTTTTAAAGCCAGAACTGCACCATTTTAAATCACTACAACAGAACATAAAGCAACATTCTCTTGCATCATGCCTCTGCTGCTCCTCTTCAGGAAAAAACAGGCATAATATTTCAAGGAAAATAATTAAGGAAAGTATGACATCAAGGATTTCTGCTTTTAGTAAGCTAAGTAGATTTTGTATGTAGCATAACTCCTTTAGCTTATTCGTAGATTTGACAGGAAAACCTAAATTCTTCATAGATAAATGATGAGCTTTTGTTGTCACAATGCAGTCCACAGTTCTTCACCAAGAACAGATAAAGCTTTTAAGGTGAAAGCCTCAAGTATTGCACTAGCACTTTGTGACATCAAGATCCTAAGATACATTTACCTTCCACAGATAGATTTATTCTTAAGTTATTTAACCTAAACTCTAATCACACCAAACAGATGCAAAGTAGTTCCAGCGAGAAAAATACAAGAACTTCAGCTTTCAAATATTTTAAATAAACAAATGGGCAAGCTGCCATTTTAGTGGCAGAAGAGACTCTCTTCTGCAAGCAATAAAATTTTTTATTCTGCTAAAATGTGCAAAGAAAAAAGTCTCAAAGTGAGAGGAATATCAGCAGTTCATATTGGACATGAGGGAATAAAATCCTTAGGAATTAACTCCTTTAAGCCGTTTTCTTGTCATAAACTGCCACGGATTCTTTTGCAGCGCTTCCATTTGCAATGCCATTGCATTCAGACTGCAAATAAAAAACAGTGTCATTAATGAGACGTCAAATTACAACTTCACACCTAAAACAGGAACAGCTGGTGACAAAAGCAGCTTTTAAAAGCAAGGCCAGTAAAGATCTATGAAGAAATATAGGGCAAGAACCAAAAGTGGTGGTGTCTGTGTGGATTTACAAATAATCACTGCCTCGGGAGAAGGGAGGAATGAGGGCAGCAACAACATTTACAAGTCCTTGTGTTGTGACAGACAATAAATAATAAAAGCATAATTTATATGCACTAAGCATCCTCCCCCATTACAAGTGGCAGAGCTGGCTGAGGAGAGGGGCTGTTTTTAATTTCTGCTTCATACATCTCTTGTGATTTACCAAATATTTGACTATTTTTTTTCCTCTGAAAGAACAGCCAGTTGTTGAAAAAAATTTAAATAAGTAATTAAATAATTAATAAATTATTGTGTTTCAGGATGCAGGCACAACTCCTACTCCTCCCAGACCAGAAGGTGTCTTGAAGCAAATGTTTCTTGCTAGGGTATTAGTGGTAATTGCTTTTTTTCTACAGAAGAAAACATCCAGCAAAATATCTGCAAACACACCCAACCATCCACGCTCCCGTGGTGCCTGCCCTGAGCTACCACTGGGTGGCTCACCCCGCTTAGCTGGGTGAATTAATCTTACTTTGTGGCCTCCAGATCCATCCTCCTGTCCCCTTTTGGTGGCTGCGGGTCCCTGGGGGTGGAGGCTGCCTGCTGGTCCCTGCCTGGTGTCCGCTGGCTCCTGCACAGCCCTCTTGGGCCAGGCGCGCTTGATGAAGGGCGCGATCACGGGGTAGATGTAGGGCTCCAGGAACTTCTTGTAGACCCAGAGCAGCACGGGGATCACGATGCAGGGAATGCACACCATGGCTTCCTCCTGTGCTGGCACAGAGAGGGTGAGGAGGAAAAAAAAACCAGCTTAGAGCAGTGGCATTTGTATGCCACAAGCTGAGAGAACAGCATTTACAGAAATGTAAATAAAAAACATGCTTGATATTCAAACGTTGATTAGTCTCTAATTATGAATTAGCTGCTGAAGTTTAAAAAATGCTGTGTTCCAGTGTTATAAAGCCTCCAACAAAGGGGACGTTCTTGCCGTTTCAACAAAAAAGCCAAACCTATTTGCTATTAATTCATCAGTCCTACAGATGCAACCAAGGAAAAGAAATTCTGGAAATAAAGAGGTTCTGTTTAAACCACACAAAAACTGTTTAAGCAGAAAGCTGCCAATATTAGCCCAGTTCCTGCTATTTAAAGAGTCCAAAGGTTGTGTTTTGCTCAATCAATTTTTATTTAAGGAGAAAGGAGACAGCAGAAAGCAAATCCATCCAATGGGTTGCTACCACTGAACGGCAGGACAGCGGGAAAGGGGAAAAAAATTCCAGTCAGGATTTGAGAGAATTAGAATATGGGTTACTTTCTTCCTCCTGCCCTCAACTGAGCAACACCAATCCCATACAATTAACTACTGGAAAATGAACCATGCCCTCTCTCTGAAACCCCACAAGCCTTCAAAATTTGCACTTTGGACGCTATACTAAAAATAGAAAAGCAGAAAAGCAAAGCAAGGAGGCAGAGAGGTCCAACTGGGAGAGGAAGCAGTTAATTAAGGCTAGAGCTGTCCCTGCCAGTGCTGACCAGCAATATATTAGACACACTCTGCTGCCATGCAATTTTGCCCTTCACAGTCCCCCTCTCTAGGCTGCTGACATCTCAATTCTCACAGCAAGAAGCGAAACAAAACCTTTCCAAGATGGAGAATGAAGAAGAAAATGTGCATACATCACTAGGATCAGTTTTGCTTTTTTTTTTCTTTTAAGCTATCCTGAAGATTTTTAGCCCTGTGGAGAAAGAGAGTATCAGTTCCCAGCTGACTGCTCCCAGGTTCTGTTCTTGCTGCTTCAAATACAATACAAATTCAATACTTTAAATCTACTCTCTGAAGATTGAGAGGACTCTTATACTGAGATAACACAAATGGGTTGTTTAAAATTATTTTTAAAAATTATTGCAGATACTGTCTCCATCAGAACTTCATAAATATTTATTTTGCAGAAAAACGTGGACTCATCCAGCAGCTGAAGAAAGTGGCTGGAGGGAACACCTCAGGCTGTAGAGTCATTACAGGATTATGGAATTATTGGGGTAGGAAGAGAGCTTCAAAATCATTCCCTTCCAACCCCCTGCCATGGGCAGGGACACCTTCCACTGTCCCAGGCTGCTCCAAGCCCTGTCCAGCCTGGCCTTGGACACTGCCAGGGATCCAGGGGCAGCCACAGCTGCTCTGGGCACCCTGGGCCAGGGAATTCCTGCCCACCCTCCCAGCCAGCAATTCCTGCCCCACATCCCATCTGGCCCTGCCCTCTGGCACTGGGAAGCCATGGCCTGTGTCCTGCCCCTCCACGCTTCATCCCTAGGGAGACACCACGTGTGGTGCTGCCTCTGCAGCCGCTTCGTGGCAAAGATTCCCGACCAAAATCCCATCCGTACCTGGTGCACCAGCGCTCCCTGGGATCAGGGTGGAACACCGTCCCGGCGAATTCCCTCGGTGATGCTCCGCCACCTGGTTAGCAGGGAAAGAAGAACAAGAAGGGAAGGGAGAAGAGCGGGGGGCGGTCAGGCGGTACCCGGTGCGGGCAGTGCAGGCGGGGCTGCGCTCCCCGTGACCCCCACGGCGGGGCCGCCTCGGGCAGCGCCGACCTCGGCACGGCACGCTTGTGTTCCCAGCGACCGGAACACGCTACAAGCGCAAACCCGCCGGGATTTCCCCGTTTTCCATAAAGGACGAGCCAGCCTAAGGAGGCTGGATAATGTCGGCCGGCGCCGCTCCGCTCTCCGAGGCCGGTTGGGGCCGGGGCAAACCGTCAGCCCCGGGTTAGCGGCGCGGCGGGGCGCAGGCGGGCCGTGCGGGGTAGGGTGAGGCGGGATGTGGAGGGCAGGGTAGGTGGGGTGTGGGAAGGGGCCATTCCCGGTTCGCCCGGTGCTCCCGGGGCTCCGCACCCACCTGCGCCCGCACCGGAACGGCCCCGCGCTTCCGGGGCGGCGCTTCCGGCCAATGGCAGGCGGCAGCGCGCACCACGTGACGCGCCAGGCCCCGCCCCGCCCGCGGGGAACAGGGACGGGATTCCCGGTTATCCCGGATTTGGGACAAGGCATGGGGAGGGAAGTCTGGGATGGCCCCGGCGGCCCCGCGGGAACAGGGATGGGATTCCCGGTTATCCCGGATTTGGGACAAGGCATGGAGGGAACTCTGGGATGGCCCCGGCGGCCCCGTGGGAACAGGGACGGGATTCCCGATTATCCCGGATTTTGGACAAGGCACGAAGGGAACTGTGGGATGGCCCCGGCGGCCCCGTGGGGACATGGATGGGATTCCCGGTTATCCCGGATTTGGGACAAGGCATGGAGGGAATTCTGGGATGGCCCCGGCGGCCCCGTGGGGACATGGATGGGATTCCCGGTTATCCCGGATTTGGGACAAGGCACGGAGGGAACTGTGGGATGGCCCCGGCAGCCCCGCGGGAGCACACAGCCCGGCTGGAAGGTCCCACAGTGGGCAGGAATTCCCTGGCCCAGGGTGCCCAGAGCAGCTGTGGCTGCCCCTGGATCCCTGGCAGTGTCCAAGGCCAGGCTGGACAGGGCTTGGAGCAGCCTGGGACAGTGGGAGGTGTCCCTGCCCTTCCCTGGATGCCTTTCAAATCCCTTCCCAGCCAAACCACTCTGTGGCTCTATTAACATTCACTGCCCCTCTCCCAGAGCAACTCCCAGCACCAGGTCAGAACTTGTAGCAAAGCAAACACTATCAATCCAAACTTTAAATTTTTATTATTTATGTACATCTGTCCATGCAGATTTACTCCCGAGCCATCAGCTTTTGCTTCTTCAGCTTCTTCTGAGAGATCTGGGAAACAAACAAAGAAGAAAATGGTGAAATGAGACTTCCCTAACATCCCAGAGTTATCTTTTAGGAGTGCTGAGAACTGTTAGGAATTCCCTCACAAATGATTCACTCATCACACCTGCACATGAACAGGCATCTCTACAAGCAGTGCACTGCTTGCAGCTCTAAATTCAACTTATTTTATTGCACACACCCAGGACTCACACACACAGTCTGGGAATGCTGTAGCTACTTTGAGGGAAGAAAGAACAAAACCTCTGAGTAATTAAAAATCAGTTTTCAGGGTTCTAAAGTGCTTAATTACTTGTGTTAAAAATTAAAAAATGGGGTTGCTCAGAAAGAACTTATTTTTTTTCATGGGCATTCCAAAGGTGTCCTAAGATAGTCATCACAGCAACCCCTCAGCTCTCCCGACAGCATTACAGGAACAGGGCACACAACACAACTGGGGACACACGTGGGTACCTTTTTCTTCTGGGCAACTTCCTCCTCTGGCTTGGGCACGATCTGCTCCTTCTCGGTGAGGATCATCTCGATGTGGCACGGGGAGCTCATGTAGGGGTTGATCCTGCCGTGTGCCCGGTACGTGCGCCGGCGCATCTTGGGAGCCTTGTTCACCTGGATGTGCTCGATCACCAGGGAGTCCACGTCGAGGCCCTGCAAGGAAGGAAACCTCTGACCTGTGCTCGTCTTTAAATAATTCACCTCTGCACCAAAAATGTGTGTAATCGCCCCAGACGCCACTGCTGGTCAGTGAAACAGCCAGGCCTGGCAGTGTCACGGAGCTGATGGTTTTCCAGGGATTTACCATTAACACAGCCAAAATTGGTGAAGTCATGGAGCTGAGGGATTTCCAAGGATTTACCACTGACACAGCCAGGCTTGGTGCTGTCTTGGCACTGAGGGTTTTCCAGGGATTTACCACTAACACAGCCAAGCTTGGTGGTGTCATGAAGCTGAAGATTTTCCAAGGATTTATCACTAACGCAGCCAAGCTTGGTAGTGCCATGGAGCTGAAGGTTTTCCAAGGATTTATCACTAACACAGCCAGACATGGTGCTGTCATGGCACTGAGGGTTTTCCAAGGATTTACCACTGACACAGCCAAGCTTGGTAGTGCCATGGAGCTGAAGGTTTTCCAAGGATTTACCACTAACACAACCAGGCTTGGTGCTGTCATGGCACTGAGGGATTTCCAAGGATTTACCACTATTACAGCCAAACTTGGCAGTGTCATGGAGCTAAGGATTTTCCACAGATTTACCACAAAAACAGCCAAGCTTGTCAGAGTCATGGCACTGAGGATTTTCCAAGGATTTACCACTAACACAGCCAAGCTTGGTGGTGTCAAGGAGCTGAGGATTTTCCAGAGATTTACCACTAACACAGCTAAACTTGGTGGTGCCATGGCACTGAGGGATTTCCAGAGATTTGCAACAAAACCAGCCAAGCTTGGCGTGCCATGGAGCTGAGGGATTTCCAAGGACTCACCACTAACACAGCCAAGCTTGGTGGTGTCATTGCACTGAAGGTTTTCCAGGGATTTACCACTAACACAGCCAAGCTTGGTGGTGCTATGGAGCTGAGGGTTTCCCAAGGATTTACCACTAACACAGCAAAACTTGGTAGTGCCACAGCACTGAGGGATTTCCAAGGATTTACCACTAACACAGCCAGGCTTGGTGGTGTCATTGCACTGAAGGTTTTCCAGGGATTTACCACTAACACAGCCAAGCTTGGTGGTGCCATGGAGCTTTTTATTGTCCAAGGATCTGCCAATGGGAACTGCTGAGCTTGGCAGCGTCATGGACATTAAGATTTAAAAGCAAGTGCCATTGAAAATCACAAAGACCACCCCTCACAGTTCACTAATAATTTAAAATTGTGCTGGTGGCTTATTGTCTAGGGTTATTTCATGGTCACTCAAAGGTGCCACCAATTACTCCAACACTGCCAACAAAGCCACCAAATTAAGTAACTGTAACAGTTAGTGTAACAGTTAAGTGCCACTGTAACAAAGACAGCAACTGATCAAGAGTCTGCAGATTTCAGTTTCACAGATTTTGAAAGATCTAAACAGCCCTTTTGTGTGAAAAAAAGTTTAATTTAGTTTTTCCCTGTGGAAAATTGTTGCTGCCATTTTAACTAGAAGAACACACAGAGCCTGATTTAAACAGGAAGCCGCACCAAAGCCTTTACAGAATTTGGTTTTTTGGACAAAACAGGTGGCAAGCAGCTGTCCAGGTCAGTGACACCAGGCCAGGGGTGCTGACAGAGCATGGCACCACCCCTTTGTGCTCAGTGACACCCACCTTGAGCTCAGCGTTGCTCTCTGCATTCTTCAGCATGTGCAGCAAGAACTCCGCGCTCTTCTTGGGCCAGCGGCCCTGGGTCCAGCCCCACTGCTTGGCCTGGAATGAGGGGACAACAATGAGAGTTCTGGCCTGGTCCAACTCAATTTAAGTTATCTTTATACACCTTTAACTTGCCATTATCACAGAATGGTCTGGGCTGAAGGAGACCCCAAAATTCATCCACGGCCACACCCTGCCTTGGGCAGGGACACCTTCCACTGTCCCAGGCTGCTCCAAGCCCTGTCCAGCCTGGCCTTGGACACTGCCAGGGATCCAGGGGCTGCCACAGCTGCTCTGGGCACCCTGGGCCAGGGAATTCCTGCCCACCCTCCCATCCCAGCCAGCAATTCCTGCCCCACATCCCATCTGGCCCTGCCCTCTGGCCCTGGGAAGCCATGGCCTGGCTGCTGTCCCTGCAGGCCTTGTCCCCAGTCCCTGGGCAGCTCTCCTGGAGCCCCTGGAGGCCCTGGCAGGGGCTGGCAGCTCTCCCTGGAGCTTCTCTTGTGCAGCTGAGCAGCCCCAGGTGTGCCAGGCTGGCTCCAGAGCAGAGGGGCTCCAGCCCTGGCAGCATCTCCGTGGCTCCTCTGGCCTGGCTCCAACAGATCGATGTCCTCCCTGTGCTGAGGATCCCATATCTTATGGACTGTAATCTATTTTATTTTGTACCAATCCCAACAAAATTTAATCCTTTGACTTGATATTGCCAACTAGATGCAGACATACCAAGTAGATGCATCTTGTGGAATTAACAGCCAGAATTTTTCTACCCCTTGAGCAACCCAGTGGAAGGTGTCCCTGCCCACTGCAGGGGACTGGAATGAGATGAGCTCTGGAGTCCCTTCCAACCCAAATCACCCCGTGATTCTGTGTTTTAATGCAAGTTTGCCATCATCTCTACACCACCTCTCTGTCTCTCACACACAGCCAAGGGCTCCTTGCCACGTTTCCCTGGAGCTCACCTGGGCACACCTGCCGACGCCGCCGTTGTAGCGCCGGAAGGGGACACACTGCTTCTTCAGGGTGACATCCTTCAGGTACTTGGTGGCCTTGCGGATGTGCATGCCCTTGATGGCCTGCGCCGTCTCCCGGGTGTTCTGCCAACAAAAGGCACAGAAAAGATCCTCTGATAAACCTTTCCAAGAGGCAGCATGAGCACAGCCACCCCTCTGTCCTCCCTGGATAAAATTCTCTTGGCTACAGAGGAAACACTTACCAAAAAACCCCACCCAATTCAAATAACAAAAAATATTAAACACTTTTTTTCTTTATTACCCACTTTTCTAACCCTTTCAATAGTGACTGCCACTACTGAATTTCTGGCTCCAGCACAGCGTTTCTTTTTTTTTCACCTAGCGCCTAAATCCAACAAGGAAATTTGTAACTCTTAACAAAATTGTAATTTATACTTTTCATAGCTGCTCTTTGGCCAGTAATCTGAAAAAGCAAGATCCAGATGGATAAACTCTTACTTAAACATCAAATACAGCACCTCACAGGAATTGATGAAGAAACACTGGGACAACTGTTAATAATGTTATTTTCCTTAAAGGAATTATATGAGAAAAAAAGGCTCAGAAATAAAAATTAAGGATAAAAGGTAAGTCTTCTAAGCTGCATTTACTAATGATGTAAGCAAGCTCTAACTATAATCCTACCTATTCCAAATAGTAAAAGGAAACCAAAGTGAAAACTTTGTATTACACTAAGCAGAAAATGATCTGCTAAATTCTGGTTTTGTGATTAAGTAACACTTCTGAAATTTTTTCTGCATCTAAGCCTTTTTTAAAGGAATTGAGGTCTTTGTGACAAACAGCACACAACCAAAGAAAGCAGGATAAATGAGACAAATTTCACACCTAACACTAGCCCAGCGTCCGATAAATTCACTCCAACTGTTTTGCAGCTGTGTTTCGTCACCTGAATTAGACAAGGACAATTTTAGGATCCAGACTCTTAATTTACCAAGCAGCTAACAGCAATCCTTTAATGACTAAAGAGTGAAAGACACTTCCTTAAAAAGAGGGTTCAGATGGGATGTGGGGCAGGAATTGCTGGCTGGGAGGGTGGGCAGGAATTCCCTGGCCCAGGGTGCCCAGAGCAGCTGTGGCTGCCCCTGGATCCCTGGAAGTTTCCAAGTCCATGCTGGACAGGAGCAGAAGGTGGAAGGAGATTATCTTCACAATCCCTTTTATTCCAAGACACTCTGGGCTTCTTTTAAAAAATAACAACAAAAACTAACAAAAACCAAATAAAACAGGGAATAAATTGGCAGTTTCGGCTAATCGCACACTCCTTACCTTGAAGTGCACACGCAGGTTAGATCCTCGCGATTTGCATGCTGCAAGAAAGAAAAAAGATCAAGTTTGAGAATCAAAACCTCACTGGCTTCCGTGAAATCCCACATGATCTCTCCTAAACCAGCAACTCACATTTCGTGGGGTTCTCCGGATCCAGGGAGTAGCGCACCATCTTGAGAGCTCAGCTGAAAAACACCAATTAAAACATATTAAACTTCCAACACTGGCATGCAGGACCTGGACTACTCCCCTTACCGCCGAAGCTGCTCAGGAATTATTTGTTCTTTTCACAGTTACATCCAAAGGTGTCCTAAGTAAGTCATCATCGCAGCCATGTATTTTTTCAGGCCTGCCCCTTCCCCCGCATCCGCGCCCGCCCTCCCGCGCGCCATCCCGGGGAATACCGCGGGCGCGGGGCTTGTCGCAGCGATCCCGGTGCCCGGGACGCCGGTGGCGGCGGGGATGGGGCGGGATGGGGGCGGATGGCGGCGGATGGCGCGGGACCGAGCTCAACCATGGCTCCTCACCTCGGGGCGGTGGCGGCAGAGGAAGAGGAAGGGCGGGGCGCGCCGCCAGCGCGCGCGCACCTCTCGCGAGATTTCGGACGGGGGCGGGCCCGGGACCGCTCCCGCCCCCAAGATGGCGGCGGGGTCTCCCCGTGAGGGCGGAGTGGGCGCAGAGGGGTTCTCTCGCTGTCCCTGTGAATAAAGTCTGGTATGGGAGAAGACATCGCGGTGTTCACGCTGCCATGGGGAAAGATATCGCAGTATTCACCCTCAGCTCATGGTGCGGGTGCTTGTAGTGAGGGAATCAGCGTGCATCTGGCATAGCACCGCCAGCCGATCAAAGGAGGGGATTGCCCCGCGCCGCTGTTGGGCGGTGCGGCCTCACCTTGAGCGTTGTGAACAGTGTTGGCCACTGCAATATAAGAAAGATATTAAACTGTTAGCGCCAAAAGGATGGCTACGGAGATGGTGAAGGGCCTTGAGGGGAAACTGTATGAGCGGCTGCAGAGGGCACTTGGCTTGTTTATGTGGAGGAAGGAGAGACTCATTGCAGCTAAAACTTCCTCGTGAGGGAAGAGGAAGGTGAGACATTGATATCATCTCTCTGGTGACAGGGACAGCACCCAGGGAACGGCTGGAGCTGTGCCAGGGAGATTTGGGTGGGATATCAGGGAAAGGTTCTTCTCCCAGAGGGTGCTGGCACTGCCCAGGCTCCCCAGGGAATGGGCACGGCCCCAGAGCTCCAGGAGAGCACAGCGTGGGATTGTTGAGGAACTGGACTCAATGGTCCTTGTGAGTACTTTCAGACTCAGGATATTCTGTGGTTCTGTGATTCAGTCAATCAGGGTCATTCAGGTTGGAAAAGACTTCCGAGAGCATCGAGTCCAACCTGTGACCCATCCCCACCGTGTCACCAGCCCAGAGCACTCAGTGCCACATCCAGTCATTCCTTGGACAGCTCCAGGGACGGGGACTCCAAACCTCCCTGGGCAGCCCCTGCCAAGTCCTCTCAATGAGGAAATTCCTCCTGATGTTCAACCTGAACCTCCCCTGGCATAACCTGAGGCCGTTTCCTCTTCTCCTGTCCATTGTTCTGAGGGAGCAGAACCCGACCTCCCACCTGAGAGCACAAAATTCTTACATTTGGAAAAGACCTTTAAGATAATCGAGTCTAACTCTCATCCCAGCAGCCACCACCGTGTTCACCATTAGATGGCAGCTCAGGACGGGAATAGAGCAGCACATTGCTCACAGAGGTGTCCAGGGGACCAGAACGAAGAGATTCATTCAAATTCATATTTATAAACCTCAACTGGTATTTACTGCACCATTATAAAATAATCACAGACTGACTCATTAAAATAAAAGATTTTTCTTTCCCATTGGAGGCAGCATTTGCAACTAGAACTGCTTGGGGAGCAGCTCAATAAAATGCAAAATATTTCCTGAAGGTGATTCCCAGCTGCAGCAAAAGTCTCATTGAGAAAAATTGACAGAACGGGGGGGGGGGAAAGAAGAGATAAATTCCTGAGAGGGCAGTGATCTGGTGTGCAGGCATCTCCCTAGCATGAGAGTCTGGGTTTAACTCTGAGTTTAGAAATAAGCAGAGGAAGAGTTTGCTGCCCAGGTAAATGCTATGAGCAGAAGGTTGGGTTTGGATCTCTTATTTAGGGCTAAAAAGCCCCAAAGCTCTGCAGCTAGGATTTCACCCAGATGGGAAGAGGAAAATATTTGAGTTATCACAAATACTTACATGGTTAAAAACCATGAGAGTTACTGCAGCTCTCCATTTACCTGCCTTAAAATGTGCCTTTTTCCTTGGTTTCAGGGAAGCTCTCTGCAAAGTCTCCAAGCAACTTTCAAGCACTGATCTCAAAGACTGAAACATGCTGGTGTGTGGGTAAATATTATTTCTTCTCTTTTTCACAGAATGGTTTTGAAGGAACCCTAAAGATCATCTCATCCCACCCCCTGCCATGGGCAGGGACACTTTCCACTATCCCAGGCTGCTCCAAGCCCCATTTATCCTGGCCTTGGACACTGCCAGGGATCCAGGGGCAGCCACAGCTGCTGTGGGGAAGAGTATATAGCACTAAATTTCCAGGTATAATAAATTAAAACTGGCTAAAGCTGTAAAGGCTACTTCCATAGCCTTACCCACCATCCTGTGGGAATCCCCTCTCCGAACACACCTGAATGCAACTCTTCTTCATCCTGTCTGCCCTTCCCTCTGCACCTTCCTCTGTTATCTGCTGGGGCAGGAGCCTGGACTTTCCATGGGAAGCACCTTGACACACAGCTGCTTCTTGGCAGCACAGCACAAAAGCAAGGAGACGTTGAAGGAAAGCTGGAGCAGAGGTGTGAAACACAAGTACTTGACACATAATGGGGATTATCACCTGTGTTCATCAATCAAACCCAGAATAAATATATTTTCTGTTTGCCTGCATGTGGAACTGTTTTGCTCAGCTGCTAAGGGTTTGCAGTGGTGGAAGGTTAGCACAGAATCACAGAATATCCTGAGCTGGAAAAGGCTCACCAGGATCATGGAGTCCAGCTGCTGGCAATCCAACAATCCCAGCCTGTGCATCCCTGAGAGCATTGTCCAAATGCTGCTGCAGTTCTGGCAGCCCTCCCTGAGATGTGTTTTCAGCTTTGTTGGGAGCTTGACAAGAGCTCTCGTGGGCAGCCTGGCTCATACCTGGTGCTGGGATCGGGGCTGAGGCAGCTGAGCTTGTGCCCTGGTTGGGATTTCACTGCATTATTCCCCCACCACACCACCTGCCTGGGATATTTGGGTTGTGTGAGCTGACTGCAAGAGAGCTTTTGGATCCTAAGCAGAAAATTCAGGCAGGTAAGTCCAAAACTGTGTTATTGAAAAGTCCTGCATCGGAAGGAGCTGCCTGCTGATTGTACTGGAACCTCAAATCCAGGGAATTTTACTCAGACTCTGCTGCTGCCATCCCTCTTGCTGCCCTGTCCATACTGCCCAGCCCCTGTGCTGTGCACACCCAGGGAGGCATTGCTGTCCCACAAGTATGGACAACACCCAGCTGTGCTTGGAGGCTGAGCAGAACCTCTTCCTTGTGCTCTGGGAGCTCCTGCTGAGAACATCCTCCCTTGAGGGGTTGATTACAATGGCAGCAGAGGCTTCTGCCATCTTTGCTCTGGAGCCAGGCTGGGAAAGCTGGAAGTGTTCACTTGCACAAGACTCCAAGCAGAGCCTTCTAAAGAAGCTCCAGGAGAGCTGGAGAGAGACTTGGGGCAAAAGCTGCAGGGACAGGACACAGGGAATGGCCTCCCCCACCCAAAGGGCAGGGATAGACAGGAAGGAATTCCTGCTTGTGAGGGTGGTGGGCATAGGTTTCCCAGAGCAGCTCTGGATGCCCCAACCCTGGCAGTGTCCAAGGCCAGGTTGGATGGGGCTTGGAGCATCCTGGGCTAGTGGAAGGTGTCCCTGCACATGGCAGGGGGTGAAACTGGATGAGCTTTAAGGTCCCTTCCAACCCAAACCATTCACTGATGCCATGATTCTCTCCCCTGGCTGTGCTCCTGGGGCTGGAACAGAGCTGCACCCCTTATGCTGCTGTGGAAAGGCCCAGCAGGCAGTGGGGAGTGTTCAGGTACAGGAGGGTTGCCTCACATAAGTCCTTTTGTGTCTTTAGCTGTGAGTAAACAAGCAGCCTTATCAGTGCTACTGGGAGCCAAATGTGACAATTAGCCAGTGTCCCTGAGCAGGGGGACAGGTGAGCTCCGAGACTGGCTGCAGTTATGTTTTCACTGTCTGGGGTTATGTCTGTGGCAGCTCTAAAACCACATGGAGTTCATTTCCAGCCAGGGGACTTTCCTGCTCACCTTCCAGCCTGACACTCAGCTCAGGCACACACCTGGCTGGGGGCAGTCACTTCTAACAATCACAGGAGGGGCTGTGTTAACCCCCTGTGACACACACAAACACTGGGGCTCACTGACCAAGCTGAACTCTGGCTCCCTAAAACACTCCCTGTATCTGCTCTTCTACAGGAGAGGGGCTGGCCTGTTCTTTGCACAGGAGTGGCAGCCAATCCCTCAAATCTTTTTGTAGATATCTTGGCATTTCTCTTAGAGACCCAGCTTTTGGAGTCCAAGGGTTAGGTAGGGATATTAAACTGTCATTCATGAAATTGCACACAAATGGTTCCTTGTCCTAATGTTTAAGCAGAAAATCTTGAAGACAAAGACATTTTAAATTGAAACCAGCTTGAATGCTGCAAACACTGAGGCTTTCCAACCATCAGACAGCTGCCTGCACCTTCTTTCAGTGAAACCCTCTCTGCTGACCAGGTTATGGTCTCCTGCCCTGCTCCTCCAGAGGCACAGCTCACCCCCACTGTTTGTGTTTTCCTCCCACACTCAGCTAAGCAGTGGCACTTGGACACATGGTAGGCAAGTTCTCCAGCTAAAGAGCTCTCCACAAGCATCTTAAAATCTACTGACCCAGGCAGTGAGTCAGAGGAGCAGGATCATAGAATCACAGACTCATGAGCATGATGGAATGGTTTGGGTTGCAAGGGACTTGAAGGATCATCCAGTCCCACCCATGGGCATGGACACCTTCCACTGTCCCAGGTTGCTCCAAGCCCCATCCAGCCTGGCCTTGGACATTACCAGGGATCCAGGGACAGCCACTTCTCTGGGAAACCTGTGCCAGGACCTCCCCACCCTCACAGGGAAGAATTCCTTCTCAATATCCTGTCTATCCCTGCGCTCTGGCAGTGGGAAGCCATTGCCCCTTCTCCTGTCACTCTATGGAAAAGGGATAAATGCACCTCCAAAAGATGGACTGACCCTCATCAGAGATTTGCTCTGCATCACTAATTATATTTGGAGAGCTCAATTATGTTACATATTCCACCCTGTGACTTTTAAGAGATGCTTCTATAGGGAGCCAGAAAATCCTTACTTAAGCATGTAAGTTATTTATATGCATATATTTATGTGCATATATATTTACATACATGTACATATGTAACTCATCCTAAGTGTATCATCTAAAACATGTCAACAACCAAACCACTTTTAATTCCCTATGAGTCCTCCTAAAACACCGGCAATTCTTTACAAGGAGAGATCACCTGCACATCCTATTTAAATAATTTTTGTCGTTTGTGTGCTGTACCCGGAGCAAGGGTGAGGAAAGAGCTGGGGAGCTCAGCGTCAGGAGAGCTGAATATCTGTCCTCGCCATCACCCCTGCTGAAGTGTGACGCAGCAGCCACAGCACCTTCCCCACGCTGCTGGGGACCTGCCTGCCAGGATCATAGTCAAAACAAACAAAAAAAAAGAACCACAGCAATCCGTGATGTTGTCTTAATGCTCAACATTTTTGGCATATCCTCCGGAGCTGCTACGGGTTCATCCACCCCCTACACACCCAGCTAGGAGGGAATCACTGGTCAAACAAACCTCCTGTGTGATTAAATAACCTTGTAGCTGAAGTTTGTGTTTATTCAGTGCAGTTTTTGACAGCAAAGCCATTTACGCAGGTTGTGGAGGTCTGTGACTGCCCGTTCCTGGCTTTAATGGCCAGGAGTGGACAATCTCTGTGATGAGTGAATAAAGGCATCATGTAAGTGTCTGATCACAAACACTTTCTGGGATAAATTAAATCCTGGGGTTGTATTTGCCCTAACCTGTCTAACTCATAACCTGCTTTAAACGTGCTTTTGATTAAAGAAACCTAAATTATCCCCGGAATCAGGGATATTGCCCACAATTTAGTCACAAATTAAACTATGGGGAATTCTGTTTAAACAAAAGAGAATGGTTTTGAAACCCTGAA
>OU383776.1:1008537-1099713 GCA_910950805.1 Acrocephalus scirpaceus scirpaceus | reverse complement strand
CGCGGGTGAAGTTCGGGCTCCGCTCCTCGCCGGACGCCGGGGAGGATGGTTGCGCGCTCGCCATCGGCCAGCACCAGTGCCTGGAGGACTGCAAGTTCAACGTGACAGCTAAAACCTTCTTCATCATTCACGGCTGGACGGTAAGTGTGAAGAATCCCGGGCAAAGCTGAGTCTGCCCTCTCAGAGAGAGCGAACTGCCCCGCAAACGGGCTGTGTCTACAGAATAGTTATTTTCAGGAATTTCTTTGGCTGCCTCATCCCTGAAGGTGTTCAAGGCCGGGCTGGGAACAACCTTGTCTAGTGGAAGATGTCTCTGTCCATGGCAGAGGAGTTCAAACTAGATAATCTTTAAGGTCCTTTCCTATCCAAACCATTCTAGAACTCTGTGAATATAGGAATTTGGGGAAACTTCTCATGTTCTGAGCACAGTGGTCTCTTAAAAGATGCCCCTCTATTGAGACCTCTGCAGCAAAGTGTGTGGGGTCAGGCTTAGGAACTCTGAAATCACCCAACTCATTCATAACTGCTCGAGATCACTTCACAGCTGCATAATGTGAGCATGGCACTAAAACCCAACTGGCTGACCACTATGAATGTGACACTTGACTTGACAGGCACGTGTACAGACCAACTGTAATTGTAGCTGAGTGCCCAGCCCTGACGTCTGCTATGTGGGCTCCTTGATAAAGGAACAAGAGGGCACGCAGGCTTTATCAAGCTTTTTAATTCTGCATTTGATGAGGCTGAGTGTGTGGCACGGGGGGACTTATCAGCTCTGCCAGGGCTTACGCAAACCACGCTGCCAGGTCTGGCGAATAATTTTGCAATCCATCAGAATTTCTGAAACTCTTTTTCTTAAAAGTGTGATAAGGTGGCACGTAACGAATGCCTCTCCCTCCTGCCCTGAGAGGCGAGTGGGTAATTACAGCCAGAGTCTCTCAAAACCTGTTTTTCTCACTCCCATTGCATGCATGCTCTTACTGCATCGCTGAGAGGTAATGGGGCTTGCAGAGGAGCAGCATGCAGCTGGAGCAGCGTATGTAAATGACATGCAAATAACCTCACTGTGGCTGTGTCATCTCGGCCCCGCAAGCCTGAAACTGACACCTGAATCTCTTTCTAGATGAGCGGCATGTTTGAAACCTGGCTCGACAGCTTGGTGTCGGCTCTGCAGGAGAGGGAGAAGGATGCCAACGTGGTGGTGGTGGACTGGCTCTCTCTCGCCCACCAGCTCTACACCGACGCCGTGAACAACACGCAGATTGTTGGAAAAACCATAGCCAGGCTGCTTGACTGGTTACAGGTAGTGCAAGCTAGGAGCAGCCTCTGTTGTAATGAGGGACTGTTGCACAAGGCTGCAGAGCGTTCCCCAGCTGCAAGGCTCACCAGCGGGGCAGGCTGGGCTGCAACACCCAGGGCTTGGCTGTGATGGCTCATGGCTGCAGCGCTGCTGCCCTGCCTCCCTGCAGATGCTGCCTTGCAGCCTGCCCGGGTCAGTGGTGCTGAAGGGCAGCTCAGGTTTGGGAGGGCTGCCTGAGCAGTGTGGACTCAGGAGTCAGTGCTGGGCTGGCAGGAGGGCGGGGAAGGAGGAGGAGAGGTCCATGGTGCTGCACTTGGCACCTGAGGCCACGGCCACTGCTGAGTCTGCTGGCAGCTCACAGGGGCAAGTTTTATTCTTTATGATAAAGAATATCGTGGCTGGGACACGGGTAAACCACAAGTGCCATCCAAACCGTTCCACTTGTCTTGATGAAATAAAAAATGAAGCGTGCTTATCAGCCCCCTCCATCCAATTTCTTCTTGGAACTGGACTTTATATTCCTGCAGTAGGAGCACCAGGTGCACTGAAAGGCAGGGGATCAAACTCTCATATTTTCTTTTCCTTGCAGGAAAACCCCCTCTTCAAGCTTGAGAATGTCCACCTGATTGGGTACAGCCTGGGCGCCCATGTGGCTGGCTTTGCTGGTAACCATGTCCATGGCACTATAGGCAGAATTACAGGCAAGTGGCGTTTTAAGCAGTTTCTCTCTCTCCTGTCCCTTCTGGCAGTGAGTTTCCCCGAAGAGGCTCGTTTCCTGTGTTGCTACAGTGTTGTTTTGGTGTTACTCTTCCAGAAATGACAAGTTTTCTGCTTGTGGTAGCAGTAGAAAGCACAAGGTCTCTTCACATCAGTTATAGCAGGGGTTCAATGAAAAAAAACCTTACCCAGGACAAATTGGTCCTGGTTTTAATTGAATTTAAATGTGGGCTCGAAACAAGTCCAGCTCAAGCTTTTACTATCCAAATGCTATTCCTCTGAGTGATGGTGTTCCTGTAATTATAGCTCATAATGGAAGTGAGAGCTATTGGGTGCTGTTTGTCCCGCAGGATGTCTGATTTAAAAAAAAACAACAACTAACAACTCTAACCACTCATTCTGGAAATATCTGAGGGGTTTGCTTCCAGCTCCAGAGGAAAGCTGATATCAACATGTGAGAACTTAGGGCACAGTACAAGGGGTTGCATTAAGGATTTTCATGTGACACTGGCAGTGAGAATTCCACAGAGCCTAGCAATAAATGTCTGTATTTAGTTAATCAGGAAACAAAAAAACCCCACCTAACAGTCAAGTCATAGAAATGCTCTGGAGTGCAGCTTCTGGTTGGGGATGAGGCTCAGGGGTTAACAGAGCATCCCAAACTCATCATGGGATCTGAGATGCAGGGATTTCCTGGCTGCTGCCTAAATTGTGTTAGTCCCTCCACGTGTGCAGTCTGAAAACAGACTAGATGTCACCAAGGCAGCTTTGGCTGCCAGCTGTCCCTGAGGTGTTAAACCTCCTCTGGTGTTTGGAGCTGCCTCTTGAATCATCTCTTCCCCGTGAGCTGGTGAGGTCTCTTTGCTTCCAACAGGCAGCCTGATCATGGTGCTGCTGTGGGGTTGTATTGCCCCAAAACTGGAGCGGGACATCTTTATTTGTTCCCTCAGTGAGCCCAGGGTGAGGACACCTTGAGGGACAGCACCAACAACGGGGCTGGGGTTGTCTGTGCATCAGCTGTTGAGGAGACCTGCCAGCAGCAGGCTTCTGGCTGTGCTCTGTATGAAATACCCAATTTCATCCCTGGCCCTGTGTGTTCTGCCTCTGACTGCAGGCTTGGATCCTGCTGGCCCCATGTTCGAAGGCGTGGACCCCAGCAGGCGCCTCTCCCCTGACGATGCCAACTTTGTGGATGTCCTCCACACCTACACCAGGGAAACCCTGGGTGTGAGCATCGGGATCCAGATGCCCGTGGGCCACATTGACATCTACCCCAACGGGGGAGACTTCCAGCCTGGCTGTGGCCTAAGTGATGTCTTGGGAGCCATTGCCTATGGGAGTAAGTTCTCTTTACCTTTTGCCTCTGGTCAGTGTAGGTTTCTCACAAATAGGCTGGGGTTGGTGCTGCGGCAAGATCTTTTTTATAAAAGCAAAGAAAACCTTTTTTTTTTTCCTTCTAAACTGTGCTACTGAAGATAGTTGCTAGAAACTATAACTGCTTTTAACTCTGAAGCGCATTTTCATTCCAATACCTGATATTAATCTGCGGTCTAATGCTGGGACTAGGATCCTCCTAAAGCTCTTCATGGGAGGGACTAAGAGAGCATTTCCCACTAACCCCCTGAGCTGCTGCTCTTGGAAAACTGTTCAAGTCTGGCCACGCTGAGCTCATGCTGGGCTGCAGAAAGGCACAGCTCACTTCACCTCGTGGGCTGCTGGGGTGGCAACTGCCCAGACCAACTCTCCACTCTGCCTCCCCAGCCATTGGAGAAGTTGTCAAATGCGAGCACGAGCGGTCTGTGCACCTCTTCGTGGACTCCCTGGTGAACCAGGACAAGCAGAGCTTCGCCTTCCAGTGCACCGACTCCAGCCGCTTCAAGAAGGGGATCTGCCTGAGCTGCCGCAAGAACCGCTGCAACGGCATCGGCTACAACGCGCGCCGCATCCGGCACAAGAGGAACACCAAGATGTACCTGAAAACCAGGGCTGACATGCCCTTCAAAGGTACCCTCCCCTTCCAGGAGGGGCACGGCCTGGCTGTGGGAGCACCCTGGTGGGGTGTAGGGGAGGATGCAGAGGTGGAGGGGCAGCGTGCAGCCCTAAATCCGTGCGGCTCTGGGTGTCGGTGTTGCGCCGGCTCCCGGCTGCACCGCTGTCCTGTGGCATCACTGAGCTCCTTCCTCCTGTGGAATGGACCCACAACAGCACTCTGCCTTCTGAGCAGGGCTGCAGCTCACCTGCCATGCTTGCAAAACCCAACCTCAGAGCAATGGAAGGGCTGGGGAGCTGTCCCAGAGTGGGCCGGGTGCTGTTGTTGTGTAAAACTCAGATTTGTGATCACTAAGGGCAGGAAAAAGTGATCAGTGCTGTCTCTCTAAAGGAAGGGCCTGGTCTTTGCTAGCCAACACTGTTTCACACAGAAAAGAGAGAAAAGAAATTCTGTAAGATGCATGTGGCTTGGCTGGGATGAGTGGAACCTATTATTTAGAGCAGTGCTGAGCAAGGTTTCTTTCAGCGCAGCTGGTTCCATCTCTGCTCTCCCCTTTCTCTCCAGTTTACCACTACCAGATGAAAATGCACGTCTTCAGCTACAAGGGCTTGGGAGAGGTTGATCCCACCTTCTCTGTCACCCTCCACGGCACCAACGGAGACTCTGAGCCCCTCTCCCTGGAAATGTAAGTCAGCCTGTTGTGTTTTCACCTGAGCAAGAAGGCCACAGGGACTAGACAGGACAGCAGCATTCTTTTTCCTCTGCTAACACTGGTGTTGCATCCCAGCCTGGCAGCCTCACTTCATCACCTTTCAAAAAAGCTTTTCATTCAGCAGCTTAATTATAATTCATTATTGGGTGAATTGAGAACATTTTAATGTGCCCAGTGCCATGTTAGCCTTCATGGCTCATCACTTTTTTTTGTGTGGGGTTTTTTTTTTGGGGGTGCTTGGTTTGCTTTTCCCCTCCACCATTTGGACATTGTCTGGAGTGCCTCTGGAGGCACTGCTGACCTCATTTAGCCTCTCCCAAAAGCAGGACCAGGCACAAAGGCCACCTTTAAGCCACGGAAGGATGGCCAAGCTGAGTGCACGATGCTCTGTGTGGGACCAGCTCTCTGAGCTCCCGTCAGTGCAGTCAGGAATTAACTGGTGACAGTTGAACCTGCAGCACTTGATAAGCTGCAGGGGCTCTCTTAAACTCCTGGCACGGAACAAAGGAGCACCTGGCATGCTTCCATAAGGAAAAAAAAAATGTCTCTGCCTCTCTTCCAGGCTTGATCTGATTGGCCTGAACGCTACAAACACTTTCCTGGTCTACACTGAGGAGGACATGGGTGAACTTCTGAAAATAAAGCTCACCTGGGAGGGGACGTCTCAGTCGTGGTATGATCTGTGGAAAGAGCTGAGGAGCTACTGGTACAGGCCCGTGAATTCCTCCCAGGAGCTCCACATCAGGCGAATACGTGTGAAATCTGGGGAGACACAGCAGAGGTAATAACTGTGCTAGGCTGCGTGTGAACTGACCTGAAACTTCAACCCAGAACCAAGAAAAAAAGGCTGGTGTTTGAATGTGGTCGGCATCCTGAGCTGGCTTTCATTTTTGGTGTCACCAGCTATTGCTCCCTTGTGGTGTTGGAGAGTAGGTTACTGTCCAGCACAAAGCTACAAACAGGTTTTCACCACAGAGTAGATTTGGGGAATTCTTTTGCTTTATTTTAATAAATGTGGGGTCCTCTGGGGACTAAATGAACGTGCCTCAAGGTGGTTTAGATACTTGAAGTGTTAAGATACTGAGTGCCAAAAGTACTGAAACATGGATGGTCATGGCTGTAATTCACAGGTTTAATGTGCTGGTGTGGCACAACCAGCAGGACCTAAAACTGCAACCAGTGACACGGTGACAGCAACCCCTCAAGCACTGCATTGCTCCTCCTGGGATCTGGCAGGGAGGTTGGAACTTGGTGATTTTTAAGGGCCTTTGCAAACCCAACCCATATCCCTGGATCATAGAATTGACCAGAGGATTCTAGTGGAAGGCTCTCTGCCATGGCAGGGATGATTTTTAAGGTCTCATCCCACCCAAATAATTTTCTTATTCTACAATTCTCTGCAAATGGAAGGTTACCTGAGCATCCAAAAATTATTAAAGCTGTCAAGCCTGCAGCATCTGTTAATGTTAATCTTCTGTTAATGTTGTTCTGAGGGAAACCCAGACCTGTCAAAGAGCAGCAGCTGGCACTGGTGATTTCTCACATTTCTCAGAGCTTTAAACAGTCATCACCTGTCATCTGTAAGGTTTTCTGCATCCTGGCTCCTGTGAAACACAGGGGCAGTAGAGGCAAAGATCCCCAGTTAAAATATTGAAGTAGAAAATAAAGCAGCCACTCAAGGGGCTCATGGGGTATCAAGACATTCTGTGGGATGGATGTTTAATCAGACAGCTTGCCCTGGAATTAGCTGCAGTCCGTATTACTTGTTAATTGTTAGTCACGGAGACAGCAAGTGCCTTGACTTCTGATTCCTCCTGCTCCTAGGTTTGCTTTCTGCGTGGAGGACTCCCAGCTAACCAGCATATCTCCTGGCAAAGAGCTCTGGTTTGTGAAGTGCACAGAGGAATGGCAGAAAAGGTATGGAAATCAGACAAGAGAAATTCTGTATGATGCGTGTGGCTTGGCTGGGATGACTCGAACCTATTGTTTTTTTTTTAGACCCCAGAAACATCTTTTTCTTTCAGAAAAGATAAGGAGCTCTATCCTAACACTCACAGCCATCAGATTTAATTTTCTCGTATGCCATATCTATTGCTAAGCAGGTGATATTATCCTCCCTCCTGACCTTGGATTGTCACCTTGTACCTTTGCTTGTTTACTGCCAAGTGGGTGTATCACAGCTCCTGATTGTGGTAGGTGCTAACGTGAGGTGCCACCAATGCCCCAGATCTGTGCAACAGTGGAAAGGTAACCAGGAGTCATCTATTGAGTGCCCTGTAAAGCAGGGGGAAGCTGGCAGGAGTGCAGGGCATTGCCCCAAAGATCTTTTCAGCCTGGTGGAAGACCTTGAGCTGCCAAGAATTGATCAAACCCGATTGAAGTTTGAGCTCAGCTGCAGGAGGAAGACACAGGTGGGGACTTGCCAAGGTGTTACAGCCCTGACTCCTGCAGCTTCACCTCATGCCTGCTGATCTCCTCTGGTTCAAGAGAATGCCACTCTGCCACTGCCAAAGCAGCTCAGCCTTGCCTAACCTCTGGGGGACTTCCCAGACACACAGAACAACCCTCAGAGCACGACTTCCAGAAAGTCTGGTCCCAGCAGTGACAGCCTGATTGCCTGGGATGCCTCCAGGCATGTTTTTAATGAATTCCTCTTCATTTGACTAAATGATACTTTCCTTTGGATTCAGCCCAGCCCTCTCTTAAATTTCAGTTTGTAGACTTGGAGCTTTGTCACTTCCAATCCAGGGGACAAAGTGCTTGTTGGGGCTAGCAGAGCCGCGTGGAAGAAGAGCTTTGCACAGCCCTCCTGGGCAGCAGAACTCAGCTCAGAAATGCGAGCTGGTCCCATTCCAGGTCTGGCAGAAACCAGCAAGCTGCGCTGTGCATGGCAGCAAACAATTCTGTGAATGAAACCCCTGTGCAAAAACTTGCTGCTCTGCCACAAGTCTCGAAAGATCGAGTAAACATTCCTGCAGGTACAATAAAAGGCTGTTTTGATATGCTGCTTGGTAACCCCCATAAAACAGAATTGCTGGCACATGTGCCCTTCCTGCTTGCTCGTGCAGTGCAGCCTGTGCACGAGGCAGAGGATCTGAGCTCCCAGCACACCGTTTTTTCTAGGGGGTGATCTTTCCTCCCAGAAATCGTGAGTGATTGCTTGCTGTTCGTATCTCTGTTTCTGCCAAGTCAGTGCAACGTTATAGTTTCCTCCTTGGAGATTGAGCCTGCAAACATCTGTCCATCCCAATGGAGCTGCACAGGCAGGGTCTAGCTCAAGCCCAGCAATTTCTGCTTGCAGCCTGCAGAGTGTCTGCTGCAGGCTCTCACTGGGTAGCTACAGGGCAAAGTGCAGCTTTGACAGAATAAAACACCAACCTGTGCTGTCCAAACCTGTTCCTGGCACCCCATGAGTTCTTAGAAATTCTTCATCACTCCTCTTAACTTCTGCATTTAACTTGGTGTCTCTTTTTCTCCCTGTTTTCCCCAGATCTGTCTCAAATCTGCTCTGAAGGCTTCTCTGAACACTCACAACCAAGCAGCCTAGGTGCATGAAGACCACGCAGGTGGCGAGATGCTCTGGGAGAAACCTGGCTTGGTAGCACTTAAAGAAACTAGCTCTTCAGGACAAAACACCATGGATTGGATGCAAGAAACCTGAGGAGCAATTGATGAACCGTGGTCCTAGACCTAGAATAACTAAAACTCCATTTTCCCTTTCCCAAGGAGCCTGGTTTGTGCATTTTAACCTTGCCTTGACCTGTTACACGCTGCGTTTTCCCTTCCCTGCTCCCACTAACCAGGACTATGGATGAGATCTTCACAGACTGAGACCTCAGCAATGATCTTCTGGTCTGCCTGCCAGTGGAGTTGAGAGGACAAATAACCACGCTAACTGCCCCGTCAGACTGTGGGTGACAAGAGCTGCCAAGAACAATTTTAGCACTAGGGTAGGAGTTACCACGGTCCTGTAGCACTGTGGGCTGTGGGAAGGTGGGACCAGCGCAGGTCAGGTGTGTGGGGCTGTCCAGGGAAGGGCTGGGGATAAGCACAATGCCACTTAACTTCAAGTTGTCCTTTGCTTGCCTTAAAAATAATCCGTTCTGATGCTGAAATGTCTGTTTGCCTGACATATGGCCTGGTAAGAAAGCAGAGCTCTGTCCTCCCTGTGCCTGGGGCAGGACATGGTGCAGGTGGTGGTGGCAGCTGCCCCTCTGCCTGGTCAGTGTCCGCACTGGGGCTGCCCAGTGCCACCTCAGATCCCTTTTTTAGGGGCACAGAGCAGCTGCCCTTGTCCTGACCACAGGGATGGAGGAAGGCAGTGCACCGGGCTGCCTCAGGAGAGCTTTGCACCACTCCTGTTGACTGCTGAGAGCGTGCTCCCCTCTGCTCAGAAGCTGTTGTAGTGCCAATGCTTAGTAAGTTATTTTTGAGTAAAGTGCCAAACGTCCTGCCCTCAATTGTCACAACACCCTGGTTGGATTCCCTGGTCCCAGGTGATCTTGGCTTTGCTTTGAGTTGGACAGACTCTACAGCTGTCCTGTTGGCTACAGCAGAGTGGGCCTTGTCAGTTGGTGAAATAGTTTTGTTTAGGTTGCTTGCTTTCCCCTTTTTTCCCCCCTTTTCCCCTTTTTTCCTTTTTTTTTCTTTTTTTCCCCTTTTTTCCTTTTTTTCCTTTTTTTCCTTTTTTTCCCTTTTTTTCCCTTTTTTTTCCCTTTTTTTCCCTTTTTTTCCCTTTTTTTCCCCTTTTTTCCCTTTTTTCCCTTTTTTCCCTTTTTTCCCTTTTTTCCCTTTTTTCCCTTTTTTTCCCTTTTTTTTCCCTTTTTTCCCTTTTTTCCCTTTTTTCCCTGTTTTTTCCTCTTTTTTCCTCTTTTTTTCCTTTTTTTCCTTTTTTTTTCCTTTTTTTTCCTTTTTTTCCTTTTTTTCCTTTTTTTTTTCCTTTTTTTTCCTTTTTTTTTCCTTTTTTTTTCCTTTTTTTTTTCCTTTTTTTTTCCTTTTTTTTTCCTTTTTTTTCCTTTTTTTCCTTTTTTTTTCCTTTTTTTTCCTTTTTTTTCCTTTTTTTCCTTTTTTTTCCTTTTTTTTTCCTTTTTTTTTTTCCTTTTTTTTCCCTTTTTTTTTTCCTTTTTTTTTTCCTTTTTTCCTTTTTTTTTTCCTTTTTTTTTCCTTTTTTTTTTCCTTTTTTTTTCCTTTTTTTTTCCTTTTTTTTCCTTTTTTTTTCTTTTTTTTTTCCTTTTTTTCCCCTTTTTTTTCCCTTTTTTTTTCCTTTTTTTTTTCCCCTTTTTTTTCCTTTTTTTTTCCTTTTTTTCCCTTTTTTTTTTTTCCTTTTTTTTTCCTTTTTTTTTCCTTTTTTTTTTCCTTTTTTTTTCCTTTTTTTTTTTTTTTTTTTTTTTTTCCTTTTCCCCCTTTTTTTTTTTTCCTTTCTGGAAGGAGAATTGGTATAACAACCCTTGAGCTTTTGGCATACAGAAAGGCAATCTCAAAAATGGTGTTGCCAGGTGGTGCACTGAGTTCTGAAGCCTTAGCAAGTCCTGTCTGAGGCCTGCAAATCTCTTCAGTTTTTGTAGAGCTTCACTCCAACCAAAGCAAGCACATTTGGGGATATTTTTTTCATGGTTTTATGAAAAGACTTTGATAACTGAAGCCTTTGGTAAGTATCTGTGACTTGTTGCCATGCCATACTTAGAGAAGTTTCAAAGCCCTATTTGTATATTGTGGTTTTTGTATGAACTTAAAACATAATTTATTTCTCATATTGTATATATGTAAAGTTTTAAACACTTTGGTTTTGAGTAACAGTTTTTATAAGCCTTGAGATCAAAAATAAAGGGCTTTGTAAAAATCAGTGAAGCCTTGTTATTGATCACAGAATCATTTAGGTTGGAGAGACACTCCAAGAGCACCGAGTCCAACCATTCCCCAGCACTGCCAAGGCCACCACAGCCCCGTGTCCCCAAGTGCCACATCCACACACCTCCAGGCATGGGGACTCCACCACTGCCCTGGGAAGCTGTGCCAGGACAAGACAACTTTTTTTGTGAAGAATTTTTCCCTAATTTCCAGCTTAAACCTCCCCATGCCCAGCCTGAGGCCGTTCCCTCTCCTCCTGTCCCTGTGTCCCTGGGAGCAGAGCCCGACCCCCCCGGCTGTCCCCTCCTGGCAGGGACTTGTGCAGAGCCACCTACCAAAAGCTTTGACATTCCTTGCCAGAGCAGCTGTGACTGTCTCATTCCTCTCTGCAGCTTCCTGAGACCTTCAGCCAGGTACAGCTCCCTCCTTCCTCCTCCTCCCCAACCCCACTGTGCTGCCAAGGCCCAGCTGTTCTCTCCGTGCACCTTCAGGAACGGGGCAAAGCCGCTCTGTATCTGCAGCTGCCCTGTAGGGATGCCATAAAACACCAGGGAAGCCACGGAGATGCTGCCAGGGCTGGAGCCCCTCTGCTCTGGAGCCAGCCTGGCACACCTGGGGCTGCTCAGCTGCACAAGAGAAGCTCCAGGGAGAGCTGCCAGCCCCTGCCAGGGCCTCCAGGGGCTCCAGGAGAGCTGCCCAGGGACTGGGGACAAGGCCTGCAGGGACAGCAGCCAGGCCATGGCTTCCCAGGGCCAGAGGGCAGGGCCAGATGGGATGTGGGGCAGGAATTGCTGGCTGGGAGGGTGGGCAGGAATTCCCTGGCCCAGGGTGCCCAGAGCAGCTGTGGCTGCCCCTGGATCCCTGGCAGTGTCCAAGGCCAGGCTGGACAGGGCTTGGACCCCCTGGTCTCATGGAAGGTGTCCCTGCCCATGGCAGGGGTGGCACTGGATGGCTTTAAGGTCCCTTCCAACCCAAACCCTTCTGTGGTTACCACTTTATTTCAGCTTTAGCCCAGCAGTGTGCACATGATTTCAACAGTACCAGTACCATCATCTTTTTTTCCCAGTAAAGCAAATATCAGAAAATCGAAATCCTTCTCCAGTTTGCAGTAGAGGGATGTTCTGGCTGCCCATTCCCCACAGTGACCATAAGCCACATTCAGCAGGGAACTCTACCAAAACCAAGAACCTTTCCTTCCCATGCTGCTTTCTTCTAGACGTGGCAATGCCACTGCTGCTTTTGGCTGGGGAAAAGCAGGATTTTGTGTGGCTTTCTATGGTCATTGCAGTGAGCACTGTGGACTCTGGACAGACCATTGCTGCTGTGCCAGGCTAGTCAGGACAAGTTCAAACTCCCTCTCTTCCTTTGATTTCTCCCATTAATTCTTTTTTTTTCGCCATTAAATATCACTTATATTTTTTCTGAAATGCTTCACCTTTGCCTGGCTTCACTTTTGGTGGGCACTTTGAGGAAAACTTACCCAAATCTAATCACTGACTGAGTTTTCCCAGCTTTTTCCAGCAGCCACACCACCGAATTTAAAGGGAAGCCTCTCATTGTGCTCTGCCTGCGCCTGACACACAAATCGATGGCACAAATCCAGCAGCAGCAGAAGGACTTTGCAAACAGAGTAAATACCTCTGAACTGAGGAAGATTTGCATGAAATTACTTAGTTAACCTTTCCCTGTGGAAAGCTCAGCAATGCCTGTCTTGCAAGGAAAACTGCCCCAGTGGATTTGGCAGAGAGTTATTTGGTGCTGGTAGGGCCCCTGGTTATTCTGCACCCCAGAGCTGGAGCTGTTTTCTGATGTGTTCCTGTGGGGCTCCCTTCCACCCTCTGCAAAGTGTGTGTGGGGGGAGCTAACACCAGAAGTCATTCCAGATATCTGGAACTCATTTTTTGGCTGCTGCTCCATGGACACAGCTGCAGCACAAGGGCTGGTGCCTCTTGCAGGGCGAGTCTCCTGCAAGGACAAGCAGGAGCTGGCCTCTGGAGGAAAAGAGGGAAGAACACAAGCTCACCAGAGAGGAGAAACAGGCTGCAGCTCTTTGCCATCTCTGGGCATCCTCTTCAGGTGTCTGGCCCTTCACACAGCAAATGTTGGCTCTGAAATGCATCACTCCTGTTCCACATCTTGAGGAGTCACACCTGCTGGCACATCCAGATGCATCCCTGCACAGCTCCCCTAGCTCAGACTTCAGTTGTGCATTACACAAGTGAGAAAACAAAGAGAAGAGGATTTTTTTGGATTTTGGTTGGGTTTTTGTTTCGGTTTTTTTTGGTGGAGGTGTGGGGGTTTTTTGTTGATTTGTTTGGGTTTTTGTTGTTTTTTTGGTTTGTTTGGGTTTGTTTTTTTTTTTTTTTAGGTTTCCAATGAATTTAGACATTTTTTAAGTCTCTAAGGAATTTAGACCTGGCAGAGCAGACACATCCCAAATCTGTGCCAGGCAGGGCTGAGGCTGGACCACTGTGCCCCTGGCACCCCTCCCCCAGGTTTCCTTGGGGTCACTCTTTCACTGCCACTGCATTCAGCCCCAGGAGCTGGGTCCCCACAAAGGTCAGGCTGTTCTCTGAGGAACAATAGGACCAGAATGGGGAATGCTTTATAACCCTCCTCAACCCCCACCCAGGGCTGCCCCAGCCTCACAAGCAGAGCAGCTGAGAACTGTTTCACCAATTATCATAGAATCAGAGAGCCACAGAATCCCAGAATGGTTTGGGTTGGAAGGGACCTTAAATTTCACCTCATTCCAACCTCTGCTGCTGGAGGCATCTCTAGGGATGCCTTCCACTGTCCCAGGTTGTTCCAAGCCTCATCCAACACAGCCTGGAACATTTTCAGGGATCCAGGGGCAGCCACAGCTGCTCTGGGTACCCTGTGCTGGGACCTCCCCTTCTCACAACCAGGAATTCCTTCCTAATATCCCATCTAATTATCCTATCTAATATTCCCTCTGGCCCTGGGAAGCCATGGCCTGGCTGCTGTCCCTGCAGGCCTTGTCCCCAGTCCCTGGGCAGCTCTCCTGGAGCCCCTGGAGGCCTTGGCAGGGGCTCTCCCAGCCTGTCAAGCACATCCCAGCGTCCCTTTTTGGAGGTGGTTTGGACATGAAGTCCATTTGGAGTGCGCTGCTCCCTCATTTCCCAGAGTAATGCCTCCCCTTGGCAGTGCTCTGAGGTGGCTTAGCAGAGGTCCCCAGTGCAGGTGGTGCAGCTATCTAACCCTAGCTACAAAAGTCTGGGCACAAAAGATCACTTTGGGATGAAAAAGACCAACCCTTCCTTTCAAGGACAAGCACAGCACGTTTTTTGTTGGCTTCCCAAACTGAAATCACAACCCAGCCTCACTCCAGCAAGTAAAGCTTTCCAGTGGTCCCTGAGAACAGCTTCACCAAGAGGTGGCTGTGACTCTCCAGGAAACCCAAAACTTGCTCCTCAGCCTGTGCAAACGAGTTGTAATTTTATGCCTGTTCTGATGCTGACATTCCAACATAAATTATACAGCTTGTTGCCTTCCCAGTGGTCCCATCCTGCCCAGCAGCAAACACAAAGGGTCTGGAAACTTCTGCAAATGGATGCAAAGGCACCAGAGACCTCACGCTGCCCAGAGGGATGGGTAAAACAGCTCAACTCACAACCAACCCAGGTTTAAAACGAAAATTCAGATAATTTCTATTGCTTGATTATTGGTTTTGTCCTGCCTCTGTCCCCTCACCTCCAGGTTGTTCTGCAGCTGTTTCACAAAGCTTCAGGACATTTATGGCAGTCTGCATAAAGAGGACACAAAGTGCAAACATTCAGAATCCTCTTCTTCTGACCTGACTTGTAATAACATTGAGAAATGAGGGAGATGGACCCATAAAACACGGCTTTTCAGGCCACGCTGTTCCACCTCTCCTCATTCTGCAAAGAGGCAAACCAGCTCAGAGAAAGTAACAAACAAAATATTAACGCAAATATGGTTGATTTTTCTCCCCTTCCTTTCCATGTGGCTTTCCATATCTTGTTTTTGGCTGACAGCAGACATATCCTACAAAGTTATGAAGAGAAAGGCCACACCAGCTTGGCTGGAGCTGGGCAAGTGCACTGAATCGTGCTCCCATGCCATAACACCTGCAGATGTTAATGAGAAGATGATCCTTGCTCTGCTATCTCTGTGAAACAGCCAGTCCTGTCATTGAACAACCCATCAAAGACACCCCATGGAAAAGCTGGACCACATTTTAGTCATGGATAGCAGTGGAGGGAATACCCAATGATCTCAACATCAGTTGGATGTTAAACCTTAAAATTCACCTCTAAATTCCCAGCTGGAGGATCTGGGTGGTTTGCAGATGACTGTTTGTTGAAAAAGCCTCACTGATCTCTTTACAAATACTTTGTTAGTTTTGTCTTTATTGCTGAGGAAAAGGAATCCATTCAAACTCAACAAAATCTACCTAGAGCAAGATAAGATTAACAGATTTGCCTTAAACACTCTCCAGGAGTCAGTGAGAGAGAGAAAATCCAGATGCCTTAACCTTGGTTAACAGCTCAGCACACAAACCAAGACCATTCATGGTCTTCTGAACAGTTTTTGCCCAAAACAAATTGTTGAAGAGTTTCTTTTGCTTACAGGAGTTTTCTTCTACTATTCCAGTCTGGTCTAATAGGGTCCAATCCACATTAGGTTAATGATGGTAAGTGAAGGTAAATCAAGATGAAGGAAACTGAAAATTTAAAGGGAGAGAAGGCCACGGAGATGCTGCCAGGGCTGGAGCCCCTCTGCTCTGGAGCCAGCCTGGCACACCTGGGGCTGCTCAGCTGCACAAGAGAAGCTCCAGGGAGAGCTGCCAGCCCCTGCCAGGGCCTCCAGGGGCTCCAGGAGAGCTGCCCAGGGACTGGGGACAAGGCCTGCAGGGACAGCAGCCAGGCCATGGCTTCCCAGGGCCAGAGGGCAGGGCCAGATGGGATGTGGGGCAGGAATTGCTGGCTGGGAGGGTGGGCAGGAATTCCCTGGCCCAGGGTGCCCAGAGCAGCTGTGGCTGCCCCTGGATCCCTGGCAGTGTCCAAGGCCAGGCTGGACAGGGCTTTGACCCCCTGGTCTCATGGAAGGTGTCCCTGCCCATGGCAGGGGTGGCACTGGATGGGCTTTGAGGTTCCTTCCCACCCAAACCATTCCAAGGCTCTGTACCACTCTCAAAGGCTGTCATGGTGGAGCATCCATCCCCAGGGGAGCAGCAACACACCCACACACTGAACATGTTTCCCTTGACGGTTTCTGTACCCAAAGCCAGGGCTGCAGGAGCAGGGACAGGACAGCTTTTCAGGGAGTTGTGTCTGCAGAGCTTCCTCCTTGTCTTGGCAGCACGGAGCAGCCGCTGTCACCCGGGCTCGGGGTCACCCAGCGGGGCTCTGCCCGGCAGGACCTCAGCCCAGGGCACACACGAGTGCTCCAGCTGGGCCTCCTTTGAAATCTGAAGGAGCTCAGCAGAGGTTTGGTGCACTCTAACTCATGGAGACACGCTGGTCCAAGAAGGGGAAGGAAGCCAAGCTGAAAAGCCTGGGTGAGGAGCACACTCTGGGCTGTGCACGGCTGGTTATAAGAGGCAAAAATTTAGAGAAATCAAAACCCTGTACACGTTTTTGACCCGTTAACTTCTGCTCATCATCCTCAGTTATTGACCTAAATTTCTGTCTGGAGTCCAAGTCACACGCTGCCTCCAAGCCAGCTCCAGTAACAACATCAAAGCCCTGACCTAGACCCATCCTGTCTTCTGGCCAACAGCTACTTAACAGGACACGATGAACTTTATATCCAGTTCATCTTTGCAGGGATGAGCCAAAGGAGGCTCTCGTTTTTCAGCCTGGCCCAAAGATCCTCAGTTAACTTTTGCTGCCCTGTAATGGTGCTCTTTAAAGTTGTCTGCCCTTCCCAACTGGAAGACCAAAAGAAATAAGTGGAGAAAACCTGACAGCTAGATGGGGGAAGCAACAAGTCTGATTGTGTAAATGAAATGCTGCCAAATGATCAAGAAAAAAATGAAGAAAGGGAAAGACCAAAAAAAAAACAAAACCACCAGTGTTTTCTTTTCTTCTATCTTTATTACAAGTGATTAAGTAGCAAGGGGAAACAAGGACAAAACCAGATAGTCTTACGATATTTAAATAAATACTGTTTCCTTAAGATAATAATCACTAATACTGGAAATAACTGGAAAGGCAACGAGAGAAAAATTTTCCACTCTTCCATTTAGGCTAAAATTGTATGTTAAGAAACCCCAAACCCTTTAATGAAGACTGTTTTAATTCAAATCGTTCCTTCTTCAGATCACTGGAGCCAAAGCCAAGCTCTGCTCTTCATCATTAACATCCAGAAACCATTTAGAAGACAGATCTTTAGATAATTTTGCATAATCATTATCTGTGAAAGAAAACCTGTACCCATATATTCCATTTGCACCCTTGGGTTGGCTCCCATCCATGATCCAATCCCTATCTGCGGTAGATCCATATCCACGTTCCTCGTTGCCTTTTCTTTCCAGTTTTAGAAGAATTTGGCCTATCCACTGCTGCCTGATTTAGAGAATCAGAGAGCTCATGTTTGTCCTCCAGAGGATCAATATCTGCACCCAAATATGAGCTACTCCTCCCAGCTGAGAGCCACCTGCAGAGCTGCCCCAGCCCTGGCTCCAGCAGCACAAGGACGTGGAGCTGCTGCAGCCAGGCCAGAGGAGCCACGGAGATGCTGCCAGGGCTGGAGCCCCTCTGCTCTGGAGCCAGCCTGGCACACCTGGGGCTGCTCAGCTGCACAAGAGAAGCTCCAGGGAGAGCTGCCAGCCCCTGCCAGGGCCTCCAGGGGCTCCAGGAGAGCTGCCCAGGGACTAGGGACAAGGCCTGCAGGGACAGCAGCCAGGCCATGGCTTCCCAGGGCCAGAGGGCAGGGCCAGATGGGATGTGGGGCAGGAATTGCTGGCTGGGAGGGTGGGCAGGAATTCCCTGGCCCAGGGTGCCCAGAGCAGCTGTGGCTGCCCCTGGATCCCTGGCAGTGTCCAAGGCCAGGCTGGACAGGGCTTGGACCCCCTGGTCTAATGCCAGGTGTCCCTGCCCATGGCAGGGGGTGGAATGAGATGGGCTTGGTGGTCATTTTCCCCCACAATTGCTGAGAAGCAATCTCAGAGCACAGAGCTTGACCAACCCACATCCCAACCCTCTCCAAGTCCTGACTTTCTCCTAGTCTTTTTCCCCCACATGTGTGCCGCCTCCCCTGGATGTAACTCCTGGAATTCTCTGAGCATTCTGCCTGTCCCCAGCTGGGCAGTGGAGAGGTAGAGAAGAACATTCAGGGCAAGCTTTGAAGTACCTGAGGATGAGTTTCTCCTGCTCAGAAGCAGAAACCCCAGGAGCTCACAGCCCCTGTAACACCCAGGTAAGTTTAGCAGTGACATTACCTCAGCAAGCTGATGGTGTCTCTGTGTCCCTGCAGCTCAGGGCCATGAATCAAACAGCTGAGCTCAGGAAAATTATTTTATATGTTTTTTATTAAACGAGGATAGAGGAGAACTTGTTCCAGCCAGGCCACCATCCGCTCCCTGCCTTTAACCTTGGTGTTTTGGGGATGCTGGAAGAGATGCAGCCTCTGTGCAGAGGCACTCAGAGCTCCATCTCCACCTGCATCCTCTCCTAGGAGCTCTCAGGAGAAACACACCTGGCAGCCCCCCTCACCTGTGTCTCATAGGGGTAACCCTCTCTGCTGAGCTTCCAGAGAGGTGCAAGGCACAGAGGACGCACATTGATGTCCCCCTTGGCTGGGTCATGCTGCTGCTGGCCCACACTGGCCACCTGTGAACCCAGTACAACAGAAGCCCTCCAGGCAGTGTGGAATTTCCCACCAGGAGCTGGGATAACAGCAGCAGGCATGGCGCACCCAGCCACGGTGGAGGCCACCAGAGATCCAGGCTGTTTGCCAGGGATCAACCCTCCTGTCACTGGATGATGCTGTAGGAGCCAAACCACACATTCCAAACGTCAAAGGAATTTACAGGGCTCCCTCCTTGATATCTTTATGGATCCTGGCTTGAGCATCCTGAAGGAGCAGCTACTCATGGCAGGATCAGGCATTCCTGGGAGGTTGCTGAGTTAGGCTGGGATTGCAGAGCTGGTTCCTGTGCAGTGCTGGTTCCTGGGCAGTGCTGGTTCCTGTGCAGAGCTGGTTCCTGGGCAGTGCTGGTTCCTGGGCAGAGCTGGTTCCTGTGCAGTGCTGGTTCCTGGGCAGAGCTGGTTCCTGTGCAGTGCTGGTTCCTGTGCAGTGCTGGTTCCTGTGCAGAACTGGTTCCTGTGCAGTGCTGGTTCCTGGGCAGTGCTGGTTCCTGTGCAGAACTGGTTCCTGGGCAGTGCTGGTTCCTGTGCAGTGCTGGTTCCTGTGCAGAGCTGGTTCCTGGGCAGTGCTGGTTCCTGTGCAGTGCTGGTTCCTGGGCAGTGCTGGTTCCTGCACCTTCCCAAGGCACATCCCGTGTTCTTCTGAGCCACCATCAGCTGGTGACCTTACGATCCTATCGAGCCCTTACCTAAATCTGTGGTCAGTTTGGGAATTTAGGTTGAAGGACTGTGTCCTCCCCAGCTCTGGGGGGATCTGCAGTGGCTGTACAGCAGCAGGGCTGTGGTCTCTGACCACTCCATCAATCTGATTTTTCCTTAAAGCCAGGATGAAGCCACCTGCAGCACCTGCTTTACTCCAGCACCAGACCCAGCCAGAGAGGTGGAACAGCTGCTCACTGCCAGGGTGAGCTGGGGCTGATTTACACGTTGGGAGATGGGCACACCAGCAAGCCTGTTTGTTTGTAAACCAAGGATGATTTATTCCTCTTAGTAATTCAGCGTCCTTCGGAAGGCACACGATGTCAGCCCCATTCAGCAGCTCTTTTATTTATTATTTTATTCCTGCATAATCCACGCTGCAGACAAAGAGGCACATTGTTCTACTCTGGCTGACAAACAAAAGCTGTTTTTTTATAAATTCCTGCTGTGTTGTTTTCTCCCAGTTTTGCTGTATCAGCTTTTAACTTCCATTAAAAAAAAAAAAAAAAGGTATTATGTTAAAAAGAAGCAAAATTTGGTTTTGTAATTCAACTGAGTTGCCTCCTTATGCAGTTTCAGCAGCATTTTGCTGCTCCAATGGCCAGGAGGTTTGTGCCAGCCTATCCAGACTGCCTTGCCTAAAACACTATAGTTTTAATGGGGCTGGACTCAAGAAACAAAGCAAAGGACCAAGTCCAAGTTTTGGCACGTACTGATGTAGTTTTTCGTCTTTTCATTGTAGAATCCCAGAATGGTTTGGGTTGGAAGATGTTAAAAATTATCTCATTCCATCCCCCTGCCATGGGCAGGGACACCTTCCATTATCCCAGGTTGCTCCAAGCCCTGTCCAGCCTGGCCTTGGACACTCCTAAGGATGGAACAGCTGCAGCTGCTCTGTGCAACCTCGGGGCCTTCCCACCCTCCCAGCCAGGAATTCCTTCCCAATATCCCATCTGTCCATGCCCTCTGGCACTGGGAATTCTTTCCTCCTTGTCCTGTCTGTTCAGACCCTTGTACAAAGTCCCTCTCCAGCACTTCTGTTTTCCTCCCATATACGTTTGTTAAGATATAGCAATTGAGGCCCACAAGATTGCAGATTTTGGGAGAAGTTGCCTTGAATTTTGTGAACTGATCCGCTGCCCCATGGCAGAAAGTTCTGGGGAAAGTCACAAGAGCCAACAAAAAACCCCCAGTGCTTGTTAAACTGCAGATGATCTCTGCACCCATTGCAGTGAGAGTTGACTTGTTGCAAAACGCACACCAAACATCCCCCTCCTGGGCTCTTGTTGCCTCTTCAGGGTCTCTGGAGATGATGCTGAAGCAATCACAGCTCAGTATTATTTTGACTGGCTGGCTGACCACAAGAAGGGTCTCTGGCTATAGCACAGAACTGGAAAGTAGATCCAAGGTTGGTCGTCAACACTGATACCCGAGGACAACCCAAAGGTCACAGACTGGCACAGAGAGATCTCTAAACTGCTTGGAAATCCGCTAAAAGCAGACTGTGAGGTTGCTGGTCTCTGTTCCTGCAGGATGCTTGAAACCTACCCAGGTCCTGAGGCCAGAAATCCCTCAGCAGCATCCCCATAACTCACTGTGCTCACTGCACCTGCTGCCCACAAGGACAGGTGAAATTTCTCCAGGTTTGGACATCAGCTGCTCGCTGATGTGTGAGAGATGGGAAAGGCCATTACCAGCTGCCCAGCCTGGCTGATGGTGGTTTTCAAGGGTGAAATCTGTTTAAAGACAAATATTTATGCTGGCTCCATGTTGATCCTGTGGTTTTTCTTTCAAGTGAAAGGCTGGTGGGTCTGAGACAATTCTATTGCAGAGGCACAGCAAACTCAGGACAGTTATGAGCGCATGAAAGCTCCCAAGGGACATTTTATGATGTGCCAAGAGTGACCCCAGCCACCCATGTGGCAATCCTGCACACATCTGAGTGAAAGCAAAAGTTAGAATAAGGAGAAAGGCCCCTCAACTCCATGCAAAACATCAAGGACCAGTGCTGACCAAGGGTGAAGAAAAGGGCATGCTTATTATGGCAACCTTTTCCAACAGTAGGAGAGCATTATCAGAGCTCCCACCTCGCTGGAATCTGCAGAATAAACAGTCCCTGACGCTGGGTCACCACGGGCTGGGTGTAAATTCCCTGTTTCTGGGCACAATCCTGTCCCCAGCGTGTTCCTTGAGCTCTCAAGAGAGCACAGCAGAGAGCTGCTGATGTCACTAGTCCTGTAAAGCTGCAGGACAGCCTCCCACCACTCCCTGGAGTAAAACCACCTCGCTCCACTCATCCATGACCAGATTTCTTGGGCAACAGCCCAGGGATGTGATCCCCAACCTCCAGCAGCCAGGTGGTGCTCAGGCTGGGGAGCATCAAACTGGGGGAGCCATTTGTTGTCAGATTGCAAAGAAAAGCCAAAAAATAAGTGACAGACTAACCAGGGACAGAGCAACTCTGCACAGACCACTGGTGTTCCTGAGTGGTCTTCGGAGCACTGGCAACATTAAAAAATAAACAAGGAAATTTCCAGCTCAGCCACTTCCCAATCACACAAAAAGCTCAGAGAGGACAAAGAAGCAAAAGAAGAAACTCTAAAAGAAGAGCTAGTGTGGTAAAACCACAGATAAAATGCTTTTCTCTGCCTGTTACAGTACAACTAAAGTGGTGCTATATTGGTGCTGTACAGGGTCCTGAAGATCTTCTATGGTGTTCATGTGCCCAAGAAAGAAAGGATCAGGCTGGGCTCTTCTGGACTGCTCAGAGGGCACACCCAGCCGTGCAGGGGATGTGTCCCCCCCTGATGACATCCCCTTTTAATTCATCATTTGCTGCTATCGTGTCCCTTATCCTTCAAAACTCTCAGAAACCAAGTCTAAGGTGATAAAACCCCCTGAGCCAAGGCCTGTTCTACAGCAGAGGAGAGCATGTCATACCTAAAGCCAAGCCCCCAGACCAGTTCTCCAGCATGTTTGCAAGAGCTGCTGGTGGAACTCAGCGTTTTATGGACTTTGTGGTGGATGCTTTCCCTTCTCCAGAGACAAGAAACACAGGTTTTGCAAAGGGCTTTCTACATATGCAAGAATTTCTGTCTTGGAGCCCTCCAGATTTCCAGATCTGTAGATAAATCCTTCTCTCCAGCCAATGCTCACCTGCTGCACAGGGCTTGGACTGAAAATCAACCCTTCCCTGATCACTTTCTTGCACTTCCTGGAAAAGCTGCACACTCAAGCAGATCTCAACCCACTGCTGGCCCTGCCTGTGGTGTGAAAATCAGTGATTTCAGGTTATTAAATTGGTGTTTTGACTTCCAAGTGCCTCACAAGGCAGGGAGAGCCTCCCACCAGATGCTTGTCATGCACCACAAGGGTCCTGCCCCAGGATCTCTCAGCATTTAGGATGAAAAGTGAGAGAAGCACAGCATGGGATGAGTTTTGGAATGTGTGGCTGCTTTCAGCCCTGGCATGGTAGAAAGGGAAAAGTCCACACAAGAACCTTGTCACCTTGTCTAAGTTGTCAGGATCCTGTGGAGTGTGGGCTGTGGAGCTGAATATCCATCTACTTATTGGTATATCCAGTAATTAAAAAAAAAATTAACCTGATAATTCCTCTGCAGTTTCTATGTTGAAGTTTTTATGTTTTTCAAAAGAAAACCCCACAAAAAACAACCCTCACAAAACCCCACCCATCACTGTCAACTCTTCAGATCTTATTAGAGCAAAATTTTAGAAAAAATTTTAGAGCAAAAAACTTAAATGCTTAGGATGAAATTTTAAGCATCAGTTAGATCAAACTTAAGCACAGAGGATGTAATAGCCAACTTTTTGGAATTTCACTGAGGCTTCTCTAGCTCATCCAAATTGTGCCCCATTTATAATCTTATGTATGGATGTTTGGAACAGCTCCAAAAGCTTTGGAAATTTCCACATAGCACAAAGAGAATTTCCCAAAGCCAGAGTTTTACCTAGACATATTGGCTTTACCCACCAAACCCATCATTTCCCCAAGGCATCCACAGGGTTTCTTTTGCAAATGCCTCCTGTAGGGCAACAGGGGACCTCCGTGTTTGACAGCACCAAATCCTCACTCTGCTTTTTAACAAAAGAGAGTTCCCCAATGGTTTGGTTATGGAACCACAGAATTGTTTAGGATGAAAAAATCCTTTGAGATCATCGAGTCCAGCCATCCCCAGCACTGCCAAACCCACCAGTGACCTGTGTCCCCAAGTGCCACATCCACACAACTTTTAAATCCCTCCAGGGATGGGGACTCCACCACCACCTTGAGCAGCTCTGCCAGGGCTGGACAGCCCTTTCCATGGAGAAATTCTTCCTGATACCTAACCTGATTCTCCCCTGGCCCAGCCTGAGGCCGTTCCCTCTCCTCCTGTCCCTGTGTCCCTGGGAGCACAGCCCGACCCCCCCGGCTGTCTCCTCCTGGCAGGGAGTTGTGCAGAGCCACAAGGTCCCCCCTGAGCCTCCTTTTCTCCAGGCTCAGCCCCTTTCCAGCTCCCTCAGCCTCTCCTGGGGCTCCAGCCCCTTTTGCATCTCCCTTGACCAAGGTTGCTTCAGCATGGCGAGAAAACAACACTTTTCCCCTGACTTTTTACCCACTGCTGGGTATTTGTCACCTGCAGGTAAGACCAAATCTTCACTAAGACAATGAACTGCTCTGCCTTGCCAGCAGACTGGCAGTGGGAGGAAAACCCCTTGTTCTCAATTTTTAGAACAGGCAAAGACCAAACTAGGAATTAGCTAATAAAATCCTCCATGTTACATGGTACAAAAAAGAGTAGAAATCTTGAATAAATTGTGTCAGACACTGTAGCATCTGAAGCCTATTTGCTACCAGAGATAACAAGATAACATGCTTTTCTTTGTACCTCAAACCAGTGTTGGTTTTTTTTCAAACCAGATTTCCAGAGTCTGGCTATGCAATATGATCTTTTTCTTGACCAAGTTGAAGGATAAGCCATTTTTCCCTCATCTGTAAACAGCTGACAACAACATACTCTGCATTTATGGAGTACTTTTAATCTTGGGTGAAGTGTTTATGGACCATGGGCCTTGTTCCACTTTCAGCTGCATCTGTGCAAGCTCGTGCTTGGCTGGGAGGGAGATAAATTAAAGGAGGGCAGAAATCACTGCAGTGTGTGCAACAACAAAACAAGAATTAACTCCATATGAAGCCCATTTGGCTCTGGCAGGGCTTATTTGTTTTCTCTGTGTTTTTCTTTACTCCTGCTGCTCAATGTGAAGGGAAGATAAAGAGATGGCTGTGGATCGCTTTGCATAATAGAGCAGAATTTATTCCAGAGGATTTCAGTGGTATGGGAAAGAGAGCAGGTCTTGGAGGCCTTAAAATAGACCAAAATCCCACCTTTTCAGGTGCTGTACAGGTAGTCACCCTGCATAAACCAGCAGAAGGTCCAGAGCAAGCAAGGTGAATTATTCAGGTCACAATACCCATCAGTGGCTCCCAGATCTCTGCTAAATCTCCCACTAAATACCTCTGCAGGGATGCTTTGGATAAATTATCACCTCAGGAGGCACAGCTTCCCTCCAGGCAGCCCCAAGAGCTTGAGGTCTGTCCCTGAACCAAAACCCCATGTAACATTAATACACCATATGATATTCCTGAACCACCAAAGTTCTCAGAAGAGATTAATAAAAGCTCCCTCCAGCTCCAAGCTCGGGGCCAGGGACAGCTCATTTCCCTGCTGGGAATCAGCGCTGGTTGTGGAGCTGGAGTGATGAACCCTGTGTGTGAGGCACCTGCTTCTTCACGCTGCCCTGCTGACAGCCAGGCCTGCAGGGGCTGCTCCCTTGGGGTTTGCAGAGGCTGAACATCTGCCAACACCTGCGCTCACCTGGAGGGGCTCTGCTCCTTCCAGAGATCTCCTGCTGTGCTCACTGGTGGGTACCAGGAAAAAGGCCTTTACCACATTTCTTTCCCCAGATCTACGTGGGTTTTTAGACAAAATAGAGTCACAGAATTATAGAATCATCAGAGCTGGAAGACACTTTAAGATCATTAAGTGTCCACTCAGCACTGCCACTGTAACCCCTAAACCACATTTCCCAGTGCCAGATCTTAACTCCTTTTGAACACCTTCCAGGGTTGGTGACTCCACAAACTGATCCAACACCTTACCACTCTAATAGTGAAAAAAAACATTTTCTAATATCTAATCTGAATATCCCCTGTCTCAGCTTAAGGCCATTTCCCCTGGTCCTCTCACTTCAGCCACAGTAGAAGAGAGCAGCCCCCACCTCACTGCACCCTCCTGTCAGGGAGTTGTCAGCTGAGGTCCCCTCTGAGCCTCCCTTTTTTTTGAGATCAAACAACCCCAGCTCCCTCAGCTGATCCTACAGAAGTTAGGCACACTTAGGGATTCCTAACCTTAAAAAAAAACCCCAAACACCAAACAAATTAACACACAACCCAACACTGGCAACGTCCCTAACCCAGTATTTTTCTCTGCCTATATGAATCAAGAAATTTCATTTCCAAAACATCCCCTGTGGGATTCACTAAAACTTCAAACTTTTTTTTCTCATTATAAGGACTGTGATGAGGCAGAGAACTTGAACGAAATTGTAGAATAGTTTGGGTTGGAGGGGACTTTTAAAAACTACCTCAATTCCACCCCCTGCCATGTGCAGGGACATCTTCCACTATCCCAGGTTGCTCCAAGTTCATCCAATCTTGCCTTGGACACTTCCAGGGATGGGGCCCCACCACCCTCACAGATTCATTCCCAATTTCCCATCCAACCCTGCCCTCTGGCAGTAGGAAGCCACTGCCCCATGTCCTAATGGTTGTACACACACACACATGCACTGGACAATAATTACATTAATAGATGGAGATGTGGATATTGCAGTCAGCATTTACCAAACACCAAAAACTGTACAGAAACTTTAATATTTTGCATTATGGGCCAATTCCAAGGAAAATTGGACAGCATCAGCAGTACGGGGAGTGAGGCTGTTCTCCTGCCCAATTTTGCAGGTTCATGACATTTGGAGCAGTCAGGCTCCTGGATGCTGATCCAGCCTTTATGACACAGTCACTCTGGGGTGTGTTCAGGCAGCATTTTTCAGATGCTGAGGATATACAATGAAGGTCAGACTTAGGAAAACTCGTTGACAAATCTGCTTAGATAAATCTAAGCAGCTCTTTTTAGGGCTGCACCAGATGCAGAATCAGGTGCTCTGCTGTATGAGAAGTGGGTTGCTTTTGCCAGGGTTTGAGCTAGTGCAGGGTTACAGCTCTGGAGATCTTGCCCCATGCAGTGCTGTCCTGAAAGAGGCAGCTAGATGTGGGAAACCTCTGTCTCTGTGCCAGAAAGAACAGATGTCCATTAAACAACCAGACTCCCAAACATGTGTAACTGATAATATTCCAAATTAGTGTTCCAGGTAGAAATTCTGCCAGCAAACAGAGCACTTTATAATTTTTTAAGCTCAGGAGACTGGTCTCTCTGCATCGGGGAGATGTGCTCAGTGCTGGAGCCTGTGCTGCTGGCCAGGCTCCAGGACTGAGTGTATCAGGTTTCTGCCTCTGTATTTGCACATGGTTTTAGATTTGGGAGGAGAAGCCCTTCCTCCTGTGATAGCCTGTCCTGGATTTCTGGATTTTCAGCTGCCCAAGTACTGCAAGTTGGAATGGATTTTAAAAAGTGTAGGTCCTGTTTTGCCTGCTAAGAGAAGACAACTTCAGTTTTCATCCTTGCAGAGAGTTTTTATGCTCCCCTCGGTATTTTTTTATTTCCTCCATGATTCAGAGCCTTACTTTGGTTTCTAAGTAACTTCTTTTGCAACTGAATTTGGGATTGGGGCTACTTCCCCATCAGATACCTGGGAACCTGATGAGTCAATGATTATTTTTCCTCTGGTATCTCCCTCTTATTTCAGACATTTTAGTCATCTAACACAACAACTTTGTATTTCCAGGTGAACTCACTTTCTCAACTCTTTGACTGCACTTGATTTGTTTCCATCACACAGGAGACTGGCAAGTCCACAGATCTGACTCAGCATAAACATATTTAGGAAGCCAATTAACCTATATTTTTAAGCTCTCTCACTCCTCCTTTGTTATGTTCCTTGACGAAGTTTTTCATGCCTTGACCACATCCAGCTTCCATCCTTGCCCTCAGTCAACCTCTTATTACTGATAAGCTCTGAGCTGCATCTCCTGGGTGTTTGATTGAGCTGTTTTATCTTTTTCTCCCTCCTCAGCTCCTGCTGACTGAGGCTGGCGGTATTCCCCATTAGTGGGAATGTTTAAGGTCAGGTTGGATGGGCTTGGAGCAACCTGGGATAGTGGAAGGTGTCCTTGCCCATGGCAGGGGGTGGAACAGGGTGAAATTTAAGGGAATTTCCAACCCAAACCATTCTGGAATCTCTTCTGCTCAGAATGGCCGAACTTCTCAGCAGAGTCTTCAGCTTTTCAGAGTAGCAGATATAGAGGGGATGATGATGTTTTAGGGCTGGGAAGTCCTAAGGGACTAACACCCCTGTGCAGACCAACTTTTTAGGCGGTGTTTGGAAACGAGGAATGGCTCATGATGCCCTCAGAGCTGCCGGTGAATGCGGAGCCGCCAGCGTGTGCCAAGTCCCGGCCGTAAATAAAACCAAACTGCCCCTCTGCTAAGCCATGCGTCAAGCAAAGCCTCTGGGAATGGGATCAGTGACTCGCTTCAAATGCAAATCGCTTTTGGTGTCGGCACAGCCCCGGCCTCACGTGTGTGCACATTGCCTTGTCGTTCTTCCAGCCCTGAGAGCCAGACAAGGCCTCAATGGGTAATAAAACACCTAACTGGGCTCTGACTTGAGGCTGTGCTGGGCCTGAGTGTGAGTGTGGGTGTGTAAGTGCGTGTGTGTGTGTGTTTGTGTGTTTGTGTGTGTTGTGTGTGGGTGTTTGTGTGTGAGGGGTGTTCCTGGGCCCGGCCCTTCCCCTGGGCGCTGCCGCTGTGCAAATGGCGCAGGCCCGTCCGTCACGGTCTGCTGCCTCTTGGCCGGCTTCCACCTGGCAGCCCCTCTGCTAAGCCCATCAAACAAAACAGCTCCTCTGGGGGGTCCGTCTCACTTTCTGCGGGGTTGGGAGCTGCCACAGAGGGCCCTGGGATGCCCTGCTAGGGCAGGGAGAGGGAGAGGTTTCCACCATCGCCCACCACGTGTCACGAGCAGGGGTCTGTCTCTTACAAAGACAAACTTTTTAGCAAGGCTTGTTGTGACAAGATAAGGATTTAGATTGAAAGAAAGAAAGTGTGTATGAGATATTAGGAAGGGATTGCTGGCTGTGAGGGTGGGCAGGCCCTGGCACAGCTGTGGCTGCCCCTGGATCCCTTGGAGTGACCAAGACCAAACTGGACAGAGCTTGGAGCAATCTGGGATAGTGGAAGTTCTCCCTGGCCATGGCAGGGGTTGGAATGAGATGATCCTTAAAATCCTTTCCAACCCAAACAAGCCTAGGATTACTTATAGGTGAGCTAAAGGACTTGCTCTGCTGACCCAGGCTCTGCACATATCTAACAGCATTGTCCTAAAAGGTTTGTTATCCAGAATCTGTGCTGGAGTCTCAGATCACAGCAGACTCTGCAGAAATACTGCTGGGAGATGTCCATTTCTTGTCTGGACATCTCTGTAATTTAAGTTGTTGGAATCTGGATCCTCAAAGTCTTGGGGAAAAAGCCAGAATCACAGTCTGTGGAGATAAGAGGGAACCATCAAAATGCTAAGGACAAAACAGTAGACAAAATTCAGCAAAACTGAAGATAAACAAAGATCAAATCACAACGATTGCATGAGAGGAAGGGGAGAGAATAATTTGGATTGATAGAAACATTTCAGATACAGCTGCTGAGCAGAAACCTTTGCCAAGGGGATTTTAGCAGTTGGCAGATGTGGATTGCTCGCTTTTGCTGTCTCTAGAGGTGTATCTTCACTTTTTTTGGCACTCCCAATCTGTCTGCTTTCCTTTTCTTGTATTCAGGATGTAAATTGTTTGGGACAGAGTCTCTTCTTTCAGTGCATGGTGGACTTTGCCTGGCAGGTCTCTGAGCACTGAGAATTCTACAGGCAATTATACTGAAAACAGCTTAACCCTGAGGAAAGGATTTTTGACAACCTAGAAGCAGTCAAGATACTCCTTTTGTCCTGCCAAAAAAGTTAACTTGTGATGAGTTATGGGTTTGAAGCATACACAAGGAGTAGATACATAAACAGGAACACTGTTCTGTTTATGAGAAACCTGCAGAAACTCAAAAGCATCAAGTCTTTCTCCACCCAGCCTTCATCCCATGGTCCTACCAAAATCCTCTTTCCAGTGGGCACTCCCCAGCTTTTCCTTGGCTGTCTGGGAATGTTTCAGGTAATTTTGAGCCATAATAACCAAGCATCTTTGCTTTACTCTGCTTCACCACCGTTGGTTTCTCTGAGTGTTTCAGTGTTGCATCAATGACCAGACAGGCATAGAGAGGCCCAGTGAATATTTAATTGTTAAGGAGCATATGTGTTTATGTAATGACAGGCCTTCCCTGCTAGGATCCTATTTATCTGGCCATGGATCTCATCCGTATATTCTATCCACCTACTTCAGCCCCCAGCTGAGAATCCCTGTCAAATCTTCCCAACACTCCTGGAAAGTTTAAAATTAGATCAAGTCTCTGTGGGTGGCTCTTACTTCTCAAGTGGATGAAATCCAAACATGAGCCTGGGCTGCACATAGTTTGGAGGTTGCTCTGGGAGGCTGAATCCATCCAGTCACCCTTGCACGGGGGCCAAACCCTTACACTGCCCAAAGCACAGCCCCCAGAAACGCATCAGGGCTGGGACCAAAGATCAGAGGGAACGGAGAATTGCCGCTGGACCGCTAATCCCCCTCATCCCCAGCACAGCCAGAGCTCCATGCCAACAGAAACACAGCAACTGTTATTGTTCTTAATCACTTCGAGCTCAAACCTTTTCTTAAAAATGCTTCTTTAGGCTTCAGGCTCTGAATCAGCCACGTGCCTCAGGTGTCCTGCAGGAGGACACAGTGGCCAAGGCAAAGCCACAGGGTCACATTTCCAGATGGTCGTTTGACCAAGTGGAGCACAACAGATGTGTGGTGGACACCTCTGTCCATTCTCTGTGCACAGGCATTTCCCTGAGTATACAGGGCATTTTCATCACCTCTGGGACACTATTGGTGCCAATTATGAATCCCTGAGTTGGCTCCTCAGCATCCGGTGCAATGAATTTCCAGTTCTGAAAGGGTTTCCAGACAAACAATACTGAAGTTAAGTATTCACAGTGTAAAAGTACAGCAATTTCCTTGTTCAGTACAAGATAAAACCTAGGCAAAAGGTCCAGAAACATTTTAGATTAGAAGTGCCAAGGTAGTCAGACAAGAAGCAATTCAATACTTTTCTTTTTTTTCAGTCTCAAAATTGAGGTAATGGATATTCACAATTCATTATACAGAGATTGACTTCCCATTTATCCAGCATGAAAGGCTCTCTGTAGGAGGTGAGCTCAGCTGAAGGAGGAATTTGGTGAAACTCTTCTTGGAGTCCATGAGGTTGGAACAACTCTTCTCAATTTGGGATGTAGAATCAAGTCAGGGTGGTAATTAATGAAAACAGGGCAGGGTCTGTCTCCCATTTAGTACTCCAGTGGAGAGACCACTCATCTGAAATATCAAAGAGCACTGATTTGAAGTCTCTTTTATCTCAATTACTCATAAAAAATGAGAGCAGTTCCTACAGGAGGCACTGGCTGAGGGCAGAGGACAGAGCTCAAACCTGGACAAGGCAGATTTGAGCCTGGTGGTCCCTCACCCCAGGAGAGATGAAATGTTCCAGTGTCTGAGCCAAAAGGGATACCTCTTTCCTGGCTGGGTTGGGATGTGCTCTGGGAGCTTGGAGGCACATCCTGCAGCAGCGTGGCTGGGGATTTGGGAGTGTCATTGATACTGCCATGGAATCCTTCAGGTTGGAAAAGGCCTCTAAGCTCATTGAGCCAAGCATTCCCCAAAGCACACCAGGCCCACCAGTGCCCCAGGTGCCACTGGGGACTCCATCACTGCCCCAGGCAGCCTGTTCCAGGGCTTGACAACCCTTTCCAAGAGGAATTTTCCCCTAATATCCAAACCAAATCTCCTCTGCTGTAACCCAAGGATGTTTGCTCCTGTTCTGGTTACTTGGGTGTCCTGAGCACGTGTGCCTGTGGGTGGAAACCCCGCTGAGCCCAGCCCTGCACAGCAGGTGCCCAGCTGGGCTCAGTCCTATTCCTGCTGCCCTTGGGAACATGGTGTGAATTACACTCTGTAAAAACACCCAAATTATGTCTGGGGTCGTGTTAACTTGGCTGGGGGGAGAGGGGAAAAGAAAAAGGGAGAAACAGGTACCTTTTGGGGGTAGGGTGAGGGACACAGACACCCTGCAGATTTCAAAGGCTCTTTCTTTGTCTTTGTTTGAGTTCTTTAAGCCCAGAAAGTTTATTTTCCCTCGGAGTCTCTCTTCTTTCTCTTTAAAATGAATGTTTACTTCCATTAAAATCCCTCCCAGACTACAAATGCCAATCTTTCTCCACTTGTGATGCTGCACTCACCATCCAAACGGAATGAAAAGCCAGTCCTCCCAAATTCTGGGGGAAGAGAGGGTTTTCTTGTGGTTAAGCAGATTGCTCTCTGGGTCGTTATGTACAACAGGAATGCTGCAGAATTGTCCTTGTGCATGAAATTCCCTTGAAAAAGTGAGTCACTTGAAGCAAGAGGGGTTGTTTTAATTTCACAAGACAAAGAAACTTTGGGCTTAGACAAAACAACCTGGTGTGAGATATCAGCTGGGCAGTTTATCCTCACCATGCTTCTCAGAGGTGGCTGTGGGAACAGATCCGAAGCCAATTTAAATGACATATTGAATATTCAGATATCTGTAATGAAAAAGCAGTTTCTAGCCCTGATTTTTTTTTTTTTTCAGTGCTGAGGGGAGCAGTGCTACTGAGATAAAACTGAAAATGTCACTTCCCCTTGGGGCCCAGCTCTGTTCTCTGGTAGGCAAAAGAGCGATTAACATATTTTATTGTTTCTATTTCCCTGCTTTGCATCGGTCTTCCCAGCCCACATCAGGGAGAGAGTGAGAGAGGAGGCATGTCCCTGCTGAAAAGGCCTTTTAAAGTCTCTGATTTGGCACTTTTTCGTAGGATTTTGACCCCCATAAACAGGGAGGCAGCAGCTGTGAGCAGCGGGGAAGGCGGCTGGGAGGGCAGGGTGTGCAGCTAACAGCTGGTTTTTGTGTTGTCAGCCTCCAGCCTGCAAGTGCTGCATTTCATAAGCTGTGTGGTTGTGTCACTGGTGCAAAGGGATGTGCTCAGGTGCAGCAGATCTCAAATCTTTTTGTTTGGAAAGCCCAAAAGAAAAAAGCATTTCTGCAGCCATGTCCTGCTGCAAGCTGCACCACCTGAGCTCAAGATGGTATCTGCAGCTTGAGTAGACTTTCCTGCCGTAAAAACCTCTAATCCTGCCCTAAAAACCTCTAATCCTGCCCTAAAATGTCTAATCCTACCCAACTTGTCCCCACTGAGGCCAATGTCATCATGTCCATGGTTTTTAGAGCTTCATGAGGAAACCAATGAAAAAAAGGTTGGACCAGATGACCTTTAGAGCTCCCTTCCAACCCAAACCATTCTGTGACAAAAAAGACTTTCCTGACACTGTTTCTGAAGCATTTACCTGGTGGTTTAATTTTTCGCACTCCTGCAGCTGGGCTGCAAGAATGTGGATGCAAAATAGGCATCGAAATGGGACCTGCAATGTTCTTTTTAATGCTGTATAAAAATGTGAGTATCTGGAGATGCACCTTCTAATTAGCCATGGAGAAGGTGCTATAAACCTCTGCTCCTGGGCACAATTACAACACCTTTCCTTCTTTTAAGGCAGTTTGCTTGCCACTTTTTCTTTAGCAGCTCTGAGGCTGGAGCTTAGGGATAATGGTGGGAGCTCAAACCCAGCACCAGCAGATGCCTCAACTCAGAATATTTGTAGCTGTTGATACCAGTGGTGAAGTTTGGCAAAAAACCACGTGATGCTAAGAGGCAGAATGAGTTCAGTCCAGCTGATTCTCATGAAAATGGGAGTCACAAGTGCCAACAAGGACCTGTCCCAAAGTGTTTGCTGCCTGTTGACTCACGCTGCTTTGGGCAAGCAAGGCACAGCCAGAATTGGGGTTACTTCCCTCGTGCATTTTGTCATTTCTTTCTCGTGAACAGGAAAAATACCTGATAAGAAAAATTAATCATATTAATGAGGTTCAAGGGGTATTTTTATAGGTTGAGGGTGAAAGCCAAAAATATTTAAGAGGTTTGCTGCACAACTATTTGGCTTTTCATTGGATTTAAAGCTGGTTCTAAAGGACAGCGTTTCTGAATATATGTGTTTTCAAAGTCCTAATTTCTTAAATCCAACAATTCCTGTATATATCTGTAGTGTTGCCAGGCCATGGGGTGTCTTTCATAACTCCTGCAGTTTCTATGATGCTCTTCTAGACCCCAATTTCTTGTGTTTGTGAGAAATTCAGATTTGTTAAGCGAATAAACAAAGTTCCTGGTCATCTTAACTGTAAGGTTAAAAAAAGAACCCAACAGAAACTAGAGGAAAGGGATCTGGAGCTATTGTTCAGATGTTGGGGATTCTCTAAGGAAATCATAAATTGTGTTTTCTAAATTACCTGGAGGTGTAACAGCTCCCAGAGGAGAGAGGATCATCAGATTCCCTCCAAGAGGTCTCATCCACAGCCTCCCTGGCAAAGCTGTCCATAGGGATTGAGGGATGTGTGCCTCAGCTGTCAGCCAAAGAAGGTGCAGAATGTACAGAAAACTTCCTGCCCATGGACAGGAAAGATGCTGGTTTGGGAATGTGCTTCCTAGTGTGTGTGGCAGCTGGTCATGGAATCACAGAGTCAGAGAGTCACAGAATCACAGAATCACAGGGTCACAAAAATCACAGAATCACAGAATCACAGAATCACAGAATCACAGAGTCACAGAATCACAGAATCACAGAATCACAGAATCACAGAATCACAGAGTCACAGAGTCAGAGTCACAGAATCACAGAGTCACAGAGTCACAGAATCACAGAGTCACAGAGTCACAGAGTCACAGAATCAGAGCCACAGAGTCACAGAATCACAGAGTCACAGAATCACAGAGTCACAGAGTCACAGAATCACAGTCACAGAATCACAGAATCACAGAATCACAGTCACAGAATCACAGAATCACAGAATCAGAGTCACAGAGTCAGAGAGTCACAGAATCACAGAGTCACAGAATCACAAAATCACGGAGTCACAGAATCACAGAATCACAGAATCACAGAATCACAGAGTCACAGAGTCACAGAATCACAGAATCACAGAATCACAGAGTCACAGAATCAGAGTCACAGAGTCAAAGAGTCACAGAATCACAGTCACAGAATCACAGAATCACAGAATCACAGTCACAGAGTCAAAGAGTCACAGAATCACAGAATCACAGAGTCACAGAATCACAGAGTCACAGAATCACAGAGTCACAGAATCACAGAATCACAAAATCATGGAGTCACAGAAGAGTGGCCTGGGGATGGAAGGGACTGTAATGCTCATCCCATTCCACCCCAGCCATGGGCAGGGACACCTCCCACTGTCCCAGGCTGCTCCAAGCCCTGTCCAGCCTGGCCTTGGACACTGCCAGGGATCCAGGGGCAGCCACAGCTGCTGTGGGCACCCTGGGCCAGGGAATTCCTGCCCACCCTCCCAGCCAGCAATTCCTGCCCCACATCCCATCTGGCCCTGCCCTCTGGCCCTGGGAAGCCATGCCCTGTGTCCTGTCATGAAAAGCTCTTGTGAAAACTCCCTCTCCATGTTTTCTGTTGGCTCCTTCAGGCAATGGACAGACACACTTAGGTTTCTCTGAAGCCTTCTCTTCTCCAGGCTGAACAATCCCAATTCTCTCAGCCTTTCCTACTCCCATAGAAAAAATCTAAGAAAGTTGATTGAATATTTCCTGCTAGGCAGGAGAAATTCAGTGCATTGAAGTAACAACACCTTTGAGCCAACCCTGCCCTTTTTAACCTGCCTTGGTATCTGCAAGGATGAAACAGAGACATGGGAAGGGCAGGGACCTCAGCAGCCTCCTCAGCTCTCTGGTCCTCCAAGGATCCAGGTGTTCTAGCCAAAGAGACCAAAACTCTCGGGGTGTTTCATGGCAGGGTTGGTGCTTTAGGGAAAATTGGTTTCATGTGAGCACTGGCAGCTCCTGGGGAGCCGAGAGCGCCTCCTCACCCAGCCCTCCCAGCCGTGAGTATCGGTGCCACTCAGGGGAGATGGGAAACCTGCTGCTGCTCACCGCCAGGGCACGGTGGGTGGGGGAGCCCTGCCAAACGTGGGCGTGTGCAGCCTGGCAGCGGATCCACGGCGCAGGAAAATGGGAACGCGCAGGATTTTCCAGGGGATGTCTGTGGGGCAAACAGGGAGGATGTTTGATGGAGGCTGCAGCCACCTGAGATCCTGCAGGGTCTGCTCAGTGTGCAGAAGGGCCAAACTTCCACTTGGGAGGATGATCAACAGCTCCAGTGCTCTCCCATGCCGAGGTCTCTCCTGGGTCCAACCCTCCCTGCACCTGGAGGTTCCCTGATCCTTCCCAAGCCCCTCAGTCCCTTTATTTTCCCTGAATCACCCTGCCAAGCACCCACAGAACAATGCCTCCATTACACTGCAACGCATCTCTTCACAAACTCATCTCTACAGACATTGTAGCATAAAATATCCTTAGATTAAAAAAAAAAAAATCAATTGATTGAGCAGGAAAAATCCACAGTGGTCAGAATAATTGAAAGCATGGTGGTAGGTAGAGAGTTTACTTACAAATGCTTGAGCTCGTTTGGTTAAATGTTCTACTCATCAGCATTTAGGCAAGAAAATTACTTCAGTTTGAAAGTGTATGACTGCCTTCACAAACTTTTTATTGCAGTTTTTGGGTTGTTGCACAAAATGCAGAGCAACTGACATCAGCTTTTAAAACGTAATACAGCTGGGAGAAAGGAAGATCTCAGCAGCTGAGAGGGGAAGAGAGAATTCCCTACTTCCATTTGTTTTGTGTTTGTGCCCAGTTTCTGTATTCCCTGGGGATCTTCCAAAGACCATGATTACAAAACACAGGAAGGTGTGTTTGGGAAGCTGAAGCACCAGACAGTAGCGCCCAAAAAAGGCCTTCAGATTGATTTATCAAAAAATTTACTACCTTCAGAGTTAATTAAATCCTTTGAACAGGCTGGTGTGATGCACAGGAGGTGAAGGATTTGTTGCAGGTGTTGAGTGGTGTTGGGAGATGTGCCACGAGCACCCTCCCCTCACTGTGCATTCACCCAAAAAGCTTCTCGAGGCTTCAGGGGACACTGACAAAGCCAGGACAAGGCAAAGGAACAGAAATAATAAGGGCTAGGTGGAGTCTTTAAGTGTCTTGTCATTTCAGCTCCTTTTTCCTGGCACCACGGACAGTACTCATTCTGTGAGAAATTACCTTTGTCCCAAATAGGATTGCATTTTTCTTTCTCTTTTTCACCAAAAAACACCCCAAAACTGGGGAGAGAGACAGAAAGAGAGAAGGTGAGCACACCATACCTCTCACTTTTCTGGGAATCATGATCTTATTTTACTGTGTATCAGGACAATGCTGGAAAAAAGAAAAAAAAAAATAGATGTCAGTTTGGGAATATTTTGCAGGTGGAGTTATAAGTCAACTGAAAAGTGAAACAAAAAGATCTCTTGGCATCCCTCTTTCCCAGACACAGCCAAGATTCCTGCTTTGACTTGATCCAGGCAAGGGAGTGCAGCCTGTTCCTCCAACGCACTGAGATGCAAGGGGTGTTTGTTTTCTGTTATCAGCAAAGGGTGGTGATGAGCTTACTGTCCGTGAGATAATCTATTTTTTATTGCTGTGGGTTAGATCAAGAGCACCACGGTTTGGAACAACAATAAAAGACAAAAAATCCCCCAAAAATCGGAAAAATCCCCCACCCTTCTCTTTTGTATCAGTGATAAAGTGTTACTTTTTGTCAGAGTGCCCACCCTGAAGCACACTTTAATAATATTAGTGGTTATTACATGCAGAGCGGCTTTTCACGTCACATGAGCCAGGCTTGAAAGCAAATCCCAGCCTCCCTGTGAAATCCACTTGATCCTCGTGTTGAAACACAGCTATTTCCAGATGATACAAAGCACCTGTTCTACAGGGAGCTGGGGCAGGAAAATCCCATATTCCGTTCAAAACGGCAGGAGGAACCTCTTGGCTATTCAGCAGAACTCCTCACTGACCACATAGGGCGGGTTGTGGGTCACTGTCATCCTTCCACAGAAGTTGTTGCAATGTGGAAATGCTTCAACAGCTCCCTGACCAGGGCTGAGTCAGGAAGAGTTGTCCTCTGCTCCCACCCCAAACGTGCAACCATCTTTTGCCACGGTCAGAGGGGCACCAGGGGTCAGCTGCTGCAGGATGATGTGTCATTAATTAACATGGTGATGGTGCTGAGAGGAGAAAGAGATGATCCGAAGGTCACCAGCAAGTCAAGGCCCCTTTATGGAGGAGAGCACTTCAGAGGGAATCAGAATGGTTTGGGATGGAAGAGACCTTAAAACCCACCCAGTGCCATGGGCAGGGTCACCTGTTTCTAGAAGTTTATTAGTCTCATTATAAAAAATTTTGCACTTATTTTCTTTCCTTTTTTTTTTTTTTTCTGGACATGTTTAGCTCTTTTTTTTTCTGAGCATCTCACCACACCAACCCTTTTTCTGCTAAATAAAAAATTTTGACTCTTTTCCCAAAGTGGAGGTTTGAAGGCTACAATGCTGTGAGTAAGTATGAGAGTTGTGAGCACCTCCCACAGAATCTCACAACAGAATCCCAGAATGGTTTGGATTGGAACAGACCTTGAAGCTCATCTCATTTCCATGTGCAGGGACACCTTGCACTGTCCCAGGCTGCTCCAAGCCCTGTCCAGCCTGGCCTTGGGCACTGCCAGGGATCCAGGGGCAGCCACAGCTGCTCTGGGCACCCTGGGCCAGGGAATTCCTGCCCACCCTCACAGGGAAGGATTTCCTCCCAGGAAATTCCCCCATAAGTTTAAATCTGTTGCTCCTTGTCCTATCACTATCTGTCCCCCATAAAAAGCCACTTTCCAAGGAAGAGGAGATGCTCCTCAAGGCATTAAACACAAGAGAAACTTTTTGAGAGAGCAGTTGGAGACTACTCAAACCAAATTGCTGGAGGGTAGTTAGGGACCTGCTCCTCCTATGCTTGCAAAAGCCGAATGAATAGGCTTTATCCGGATTCATTCCGGGTTGTGACAGGAATGTTACAAAATCACTCCTGTTCTGCACCGTAATTAACCTGACCTCTCCCCTTCCTTCCTTCACGGCACCACACGGAAATTCAGGGACGTAACCTGTGGGTCTGACAGCATCCCTCACCCATGGGATCACCCGTGGGGCGCAGGGACCCCGGCCCAACCCGCTCCCAGCGCTGCGCCCCGGCGCTTAAAACCGCACCAAAAACACAGCAAAGACCCACCAGATGCTCCGCCAAACCTGACTGGGATGTCCCTTAGGAGCATGGGGAGCGCATGGATAAGAGAACAATGCGATTTGGGGCAGACAAAAGGCTTGAAATCTGAGCCTACCGAAGCACCCAGGCAGCAGCTGCAGCAAACACTTCCCGGGCACAGCCTGTTAGAGGAGGAGGAGGATCTGCATCCACCCAGCTCCCCCAGGTGCCATCACAGCAAGGAGAATGAAGATTTTTGCTCTCCACAGCTCCCTGACAGGAAAGGGCAGCCAGGTGGGACTCAGTGTTTTCCGCCAGGTAACAGGTGACAGGATGAGGGGAAACGGCCCCAGGGTGTGCCAGGTTCAGGTTGGATATTGGGGATTTTTTTTTCCGTGGAAAGGGTTGTACAGCCCTGGCACAGCTGCCACTGTAAGATCCCACATCCCTGGAGGGGTTTAAAAGCCGTGTGGCTGTGGCACTTTGGGGACATGGTGGCCTGGGCAGTGCTGGGAATGGTTGTACTCGATGGTCTGAGGGCTTTTCCTACCTAAACCTCTCAATTATTCTGAGATTTCCGTCGACTTGGAGCAGCACAGAGAGGGAAGGGCCAGCCTGGACACAGAAGGCTCCTCGGTGCCCTAAGGCTGCTAAAACTTCCAGCATTCCAGCCTCAGCCAGAGGTTTGTCATGGTCACTGGAGATAATGGGCACTATAGAAGATGATTTATCTCCTATTTGTCCTTTTTTTAGGGAGGAATGGACACTCCTGAAGAGCCCCTCGGGCTCTGCTGCCTGCACCACCACATGAGGGGAGTACACCACGAAGCTGCTCTGTTTCCAGATGTGCCCTCTCCGGGGAGTCATTTTTATCTACATTAATATTTGCATTTTTCCATGGCCAGTTTTGTTTCCCCCGCTCAATGCCAGCGATGTCGGAACAACCTATTCTTTATCAGGGCATTTCATTCCCAAGACGTTTCCCAAACAATTTTCAGGGCAGCTTTTGCACTGGCCCCACCACCAGTGTGTCTTTGGGCATCGTGTAACCACAATTTCAGCAGCAATGAAGCATCATCACTTATGCTGCACACAGGGTGCAGGTGCTTTGGAGGTTTTTGTTGTTTTTTTAAAGGATGCCACGGATTTGGAGTTCTCCCTGTGTTTTCCATCAGGGCATATCTGCAGAGGTACAGCGCTGAGGCTGCAGAACAGGCACACTTCCAGATTTCACCAGCTTTAGCCCCAGTATCAACTGTTTGCAGACAGCTGTCCCTGTAATCTGCAGGCTGCAGCTTGTACACAAGGGAAGCCAAAATAATGCATGTTACTGGAAAGCTGATGGGCAGAAATGGCCAGGAATAGTCTCCCTCTCACTGGTGAAGATGTGTAGGGTTTTTTTGTTTGTTTAAAACCACATTTTGGATGCAAAGGGAGAATCTTACCTCCCCATAACAGGCTTATTTTATTTGAAGTTTTTAATTCGCAGTCAAATTTTTGTTGGTTTTTCTTCTATTTCTTGGAATTTGTGTTTCTGTGAAAGGAAAACCACATTTCCTTTCCTTCCTACCGTTCAGGTGTTCCTGTTGCCGTTTGCTGACAGTGACAAAGAGTTTTCTGAATTTCAGTCACTTAGAAAAGCTGAAAATACCTACAGAGCTTCTGCCTGTGGACTTGCAGCCACAGGCAGGGGCCTGTGCACAGCTGGGAAGTGCCACTGACTCATTATTAAGGATCTCAGCCAGGTGGACATCTAAATCCAGATAATCCATACGCTGATATACATAGAAAGAGTGGAAACAGAACCAGAAGGAGACCACAGGGCAGGACAGCACTGAAAAGCTCTGTTGAGTGATCCACTATAAGCAAAGTTGAGCTGTTGCTATTTCTAAGTGGTTTGAGAATTCTTTTTCCTGATTTTTGGGGGTGAGAGGATCTCCTGGAAGGTAAGAAGTGGCAGCAAAACTCTTTTTTTCCTTAAAATTTGTCCCCATCCCAGCTACTCCAATCCCCCATCAAGCTGCAGGTGTAAAAGCTCTGGCAGGTCCTGAGCATGAGGTGAAATTCTACTAAAACTCCTTCTATTAAACATCCAATTTCATGGCTGGAGTTTGGTGGCAAAATGATGAGGGTAACCCAAACAAATGGGACACTTGGAGCTCACAAAAGGCAAACCCACAGAAAGAATTCTCTCTTTGCTTCACCCAAGGAGGTTTGATGATTGCAAGGAAGGTCAGCTCAGTTTCAGAAGTATCCCCAAACCCTTTTCGTCCAGTTGTGGCGTTTCAAGCAGAAGAAATTTCAAAGGAACGTTTGGAAATGGACATGTTATTATGGATATAAACATGGAAGAGCCATTTTTAGTGAAGGGGAGACAGTGTTTACTGTTGCTGAGCTGTAGAAGAGATAAATAAAAGCATTCTCGAGTGCATTCAGCTGTGTTCTGCCACAGGGAGCTGCTCTGGCTGTCCATAAAAACCTCCACAGAACAAGCACCAGTGGCATTTCCTACCCCGTGCTGCTTCCACACCTCTACTTCCACAGAAGTAACTTTTTGTGAAAGAAAAATAATTGTTTAAAGCTCTCAGCTATGCATTTGGGTTTTGGTGAGGTGTTCCTGCAGTGATGGCCCTTTGCTCAGCAGGAACCAGGAGGGAGCCACCCTGTCCCCATCAGAATTTCCACTCAGCCACAGCCTGGGGACTGAGAATATGATTTTGTACCAGTTTTATGAAATTGGTACAAATTGGAGCATTCAATTCTCTCATTTTGGAGATGTCTTTTAAAAAAAAAAAATTTTTTTTTGCAGGATACACGTGACAGACACTCAACCTCAGCCTTGCTCAGGAAATTGCATCTAGAAGGGGAAAAAAAGCCTCACCAGCCTGCCACCTCCATAAATCAGCCATCTGCAGAATGTAAACTGGTGCAGCGTGGCTCTATCAGCACTCACAGCTCCGAGTGCCTTGCAGAGGTTTACACAACGTGAACCACTCCGCCTCTCCTAAAAGAAACCTCGCGCTATAAATTACCAGAATTTCCAGGAAACACGACAAAAAAACCCACCCGCCGGTGCTGACCTCCGGGACTCAGCTGCAGGGCTGCTCATGGCAAGGAGAGGTTTCCCTGGTGGATGAGAGGAGCTGGAGAGCTGAGTTTATCCGCGGGCGTGCGGGGAAGGAGGTCACCCGCGGCGCACCGCCACGCCGCTGCAACGCGAGAAGGTGTTTTGGGAAGGGCCTGACAGATGATGGGGGGAAGCACGGAGGAGACCAAGGCACTCCTCTCCCTCCTGGCCCTCACAGGCTCCAAGGACATAACCCAGATTCAGCCTGAGAGAGCAGCAGAACTCCTGCTGAACCCAACAGGACATGGGGAGATATCACGCCGTTTGTAAGGTTTCATCAACCACCTGTGTTTTCAGCTCTGTGGCACTGGCTGCAGGAGTGGGGGCTCCTCTCCAAGTGCTGAAACAATTTTTGCCTTTGTTTTCCCTTCCTCAGATTTCTCTTAACTCATAGATATAGATAATGATGCTGCTGATCAAACCCTGGGGCCAAGAACGCCCCTCTTTGCTGTGCTTCTCTCAGCTTCATCAAGGTTTGTACAAAAGGTTCCAACAAGAGAAACATCCTCTACCTCACCACATGGACTGGCAAAAACCCCACCAATTCTCAAAAATTTCAAGACTCTGGAAGACAAGCAAGAGGGGAGGCAAATGGGGAATGCCAGAGGGCAGAGATGGATGGGATATTGGGAAGGAATTGTTCCTTTTGAGGGTGGGCAGGAATTCCCTGGCCCAGGGTGCCCAGAGCAGCTGTGGCTGCCCCTGGATCCCTGGCAGTGTCCAAGGCCAGGCTGGACAGGGCTTGGAGCAGCCTGGGATAGGGGGAGATATCCCTGCCTATGGCAGGGAGTGGCACTGGATGAGCTTGAAGCTCCCTTCCAACCCAAACCATTCTGGGATTCTGTGATGCCTTGAATAATTGTATTAATACCAGGCATAGCTGGGGTTTGGTGGAAAAACACAGGGCTGGTTCCTCGCAGTAGAGTCACTTCTGGGAAAAGTGGCCAAATAGTTGGCCCTGTACATGCTCTTTTTCTGTTTAAGTTATACACACACACACTGAGGGGGAAAGCACCATCCTTCAGCAAGACTACACAGCACTTAGCAATTTCTTAATAATTGGCGCATTTATAAACCTTTTTTGCTTCTTATTTTGTTTGCAGCACTGTAAATAAGTGACGACCTCCAGCTGAGGAGCTGGGGATATCCACGGCAGGAGTAGACACACAACCAGATTTTTACTTGACCTTGTGACAAGATGAGCTTTGCACGGCTCCTCTTTGCCCTCTCCTTTACCTTTAACAGCTGCTTTCCTCTTAATGGATGCCAAAGCCTCCAGTGCAGCCCTGGGTGCCCGTGCTACCTGCATGGTAGCCCCAAACCTGCTGCAGTGGGCCAGGAGACTTGACTCTGCTTCTAAGAAACATCCTTGACATACAATAAAAAAAGCCAAATTATGAAAACAGGAAACCACAAGTGGTTTCACCTCTAGTAAGTTCAGCCGTTCAAGAGAACCAAAACAAACCCCTAAAGCACGCTGAGCTGCATTTTCTCAAAGCCTCTGTGCTGACACATTCATTGCTGGCTGTTTTCTGTCCCCCTGCACGGCCCAAGGCATCACCCTGCTCTTCAGAGCATCACCACATCCCTACCCAGTTATAATGTCACTCACAGTGAGGAATTCTTCTCATTTCTCTGGTTTTGGCAACCTTGCCCTGCAGCCAAACCTCCCCCCAGCCTTGCTCATAGACAGCAAGGAGGAACTTTTCACAGACCTCCATCCCAGGGGAATTTGGATGAATTGTGTGAGGAGAAAGAGGTCTGGGAGCTCTGAAGCCTCCCTGGTGCCCCTGAGGACTGCAAGGGGACTGCATTTCCCTCATGCTTTGCTCCCAACCCACTCCTGGTATCCCATATCCATCTGTCCCTCCTCTCCTTGGCCCCTGGTCCACACCAGCCACGTGGGCAGATGACTTTGCAAAGTCTTGTCCCAGAGGGGAAAAAAAAAACCAAACAACTAAAGAAGCAGCAGAAAACCACCCTCTTCCTGAAGCTGTCTTGCTGCAGCAGCTACAGAGAGACTTGGGATGAGTAACACTCCTCCTTCAGCAGCAGCCAAGTGAGACACAGCTCACCTTTACAACAGAAAATAGATCAGAGATTAATTTATTGCAAATAGAACGTGTATCCAATAACACAGCGCTGAGAAACGGGAAAAACACGGGAAGGATTTCAGGCGAGGGTGTGCCTGAAAGCAGAGCACTGCATGTCAGGAGATCCATTAATGTGCAGAGCCGTGGGACCCCGAGTGAGGAAATGAGCTCATCTTTTCATCTTCAGCAATCCCATCCCTTCAGTTCTGTAAAACTGATGGAATTTGCTGTCTTCGTTCCCTGTCCCAGTGAAGGAGAGAATTCTGCTTTTTTAAAAACATTACTCAATGGATTTCTCTATTTAAATAATTCTATTAAAACTGGTCTTCAAGTGGATTTTAACGTGCCATAATTTCATGAACGGACTGAAAATTTCAAGTTGTATATTCATTATATAGGTTAAGTATGTTAAAAATGACATTAAGTATGATTTAAATTATTCAGAAAAGCTTGACAAGTGAACCATATGCTTGAAGACTAGGAGAATTCATTCTGTAGCAATCAAAGATAATTTTTCACTAATTATTTAAAACTGGGAACCACCCCTTATTTTTCAAAGTTGGTCACCCATATTCTCTGAAAGGCATACACTCATGCTGAATCCTCTGAGAATAACAACATGTAGATACATAAAATAAAAAAGGATAAATAAAAGCAGATATTTCAGAAACAAGCCAGCAGCATTTCTCCTTACAGGTGTGCTGCATCTCTCTCCTGGTGACAATTCTGAAGATGTTCTAAGTGACAAGGGCCACCAGCAGCCAGACTGCACTGGAGAGAGAGGGAAGATACTTCATACCAAGGTAAGATGACTCAATAATCCCTATTATTCCCTTCCAGGTCAGCTTATCCTGTAATTCTGTGATTAATTCTGTGACTGACTTTGACAGCTGTGGGAACCAGCAGAGATTTCTGGGCGGCTGAGACTGTCCAGATTTGTGAGTGTTAGTTAAGATACATCCAGCAACTGGTGTTAAGTTAAGACAATTCCAGCAGCTGGTGTTGCTCCTGCCACAGGAGGAAACACACCGGTAATTAATTGCTCCGAGGAGTTCTCGCAAGCACCCGCAGCAGCTTCGTCACTGCATTATTTGGGTGATTTGCCTGCTGGCTGAAAGTACAAACCCTGACTCACTCCTCCAGGTTAATCCACAGCTGAAGGAGTCCACCTGGAACTAACTGTGAGCTGCCTTCCTGTGGTCATTAGGTGATATTCGTTGAGCAAATAAAGAATCTCCATTAAAAAAATCTTTAAAATCGGGTAGGGTGGATTTTTGAGTCCATGCCTCCAGCCCAAACAAGAATGGGTAGTGCTTCAGCTTTGCCCCAGGTGAAGTCTGATGATGACTGAAATAAGTGAAAAGGTTACCCTGTGTCCTGCGTATTTCACTTTTTCTCTTAGGCTACACTGGGATTTTCTGCTTTCGCAACAGAAAATCCCAGAGGTTTTTTTATCTCCTGTTCCAGGAGTCCTCTGAGGTGCAAAACATTCCCAGTATCAAAGTATGCTCTTCTTCCCACCTGCTTTTTAAACAGAAATCATTTCATCCACTGTGCGGAGACACACCCACCTAACTTTAACTCAAGCATGAACAATTTCTGTTTTGGGAAACACAAATGTTTGCTCTCTTTGCTTGCACAACGTGACCGGGAAGAAGGTGAAACAGGACGACACTAATTTTAGAAATATGTTTCACTTTTGTGAAGTCAGAGCATTGTTTACTTTTGACAGCAATGAGCTAAAACCATCTTTATTTCAGGATTTAAAGGAAGAAACAGAGGTAGAGCAAGCAGAGTTGGTGGTAACCCCACGGGGAAGAAAGCACAACTCTCCTTCCAAATTCTTCAGGTTTAAAGGTACACGTCATTCATCCAGCACGGGGCTGTGAGGGGAGAGCTAACACACAGCTCTGCACCTGACAACATATTCCCTGTCCGTTTTAATTAGCATCAGACAAATATGTCAGTACGAGCACAGGCTCTACAAAATGCATTTATTTTGACACACAACATCCTTTGACCTACCAAACCCTCCGTGGTAGGAAAACTCACCAGCACAGCCAACCTCTGAGGTGATGGTGAGCATCCCCATGATGAGCAGACCAAGTGTCCTGTGCATTTTTGGGGGAATAACAGCCAGCAGAACAAAAGGTGTCTGTGTCAGTGCCAACGAGGCTCAGCCCCAGATGTCAAACACCTGAATGGAGCTGTCTGTGTGTCTGCTAAAAATCTGAGGTCGCTCCAGAGCCATCTGAGACCTGATGCCCCATCCCTGGAAGTTTTCCAGGCCAGGTTGGACAGGGCTTGGAGCAACCTGGTCCAGTGGAAAGTGTCCCTGGATGAGGCAGGGGTTGGTCTCTAAGGTCCCTTCCAGCCCACACCATCCTGTGGTTCTGTGGCTGTGTGATCCACTTTGTTCACCCTAATAAAGATTTCAGGTAGGACCCTGTAAATTTCTGCTATTTCCCCCCCTATAAACCAGCAGGCAGCATGTGCTGTCTACTGACCTCAACACCAACATCCTGGGAGGTCTGGACCTAAAAATCACCGTTGGTGAGATGAGCTGAGGTGCCAGAGAGGTGACTTTCTCCAAGGCACCGTTCACATCTTCCCTTTGCTGGAAGGAGCCCAGGAATATGTCATCCATATCAGCACTTGCCCATTCCTAGGATATTTCTGGTGCTGCAGGAAAGCACAGTCAGGCATCACCCTGCACTCCGAGCACATGCATTATTGCTCTCCAAAACATGTGTTGAAGGCCTTGGCAAGCCTGTGTTCCCCCCAAGGACAGCTCAGATTCGGCTCAGGTTCATCTGCTCCCTCTCCCCACGCCAGGAACGGAGGTGATAGGCAGTAGATAAATCATCACACACATTTGGGGCACATTATCTGGGGTCATCTGAGAAGCACGGTGCAGTTTTGGGTCATTTTTCCTCTCTCTTGTCAGTGCACAGATCTGGGTTAATCCTTGCATGGGTTATGGCTTATGATGGTGCTGACCAAATTTCAGATGAGAGATATGTCTCCTCTGCACACTCTTCCTCTCCAAGATTGGATGTTTGAAATCAAATAAAGACATAAAGCCCAAATTCACTATTTTGAAGCCCGAATTTGTCTCTGGGGCTTTTATTTCTACAGCATTTACCCGCAGCAGTCAGGAGGGAGAGACCATGGGGCAGAGGTGGGTCACCACATCCTTGCACCGCCTGTGGCACACAGCCCTGCCTGCCCTTCGTCTCAGAAAGATTTATGGGCTCCTCTTTTATCTCACAATCCTTCATTTTTGCCACGTAACCTCCCCTGAACCTGCTGTGAGTCAGCAGGACTTGTCTGTTAAGGCGAGATTGATGCATGGCACTGCAGCAGATAGTGCATGTTCCTGGGTCAGCCAGAGGCATGCTGGCCATATTAACCACTTTTCCCCTCATCCCTGCCCCACAAGAGGGATGGACCAGGTCCAGGACCTGCACAGAGATGCTGCAGGAGCCACTGCCCTGCTGACCCTTCCCCAGACAGCCTGAGGTGGTGATGTGATTGTGCTGCACAAAACTCCATTTTCCAGCTCCTTTGCACAAACCTTGTGTACCACAGCTCAGGTTTTGGCTGCTGGTGAAGTTTTCTTCCAAATGGGACCAAAACACTTTTAATTGGCAGATATTAGGGATTGTGTAGCTGGCAAAAATATTCACCATGGTGCTCTGGCCCAACCTTTCCCATGTGGTCAAACTCTGCCTCCCAAAGCTCTCCTGGAAAAGAAAACATCCCTTAAGTTGGTGCTGTCGTTTGCTTTAGAGGTGGGAACGTGTCAGGAATGAGAGATGGCTGGGAGCAAGCGCTCCCTGTTGCTTAAAAAAAAAAACCCCAAACAAATCCCAGAGCTTGATATGGGAGGTCAAATCTGCCAGCTTAAATCACTTTATTTCTTAAAAGTTGCCATTCTTGGCAAATATATCGTGGCCTTCACCTAAAAGCGAGGTTGTCTGTGAATGCCATCGCATCAGATGTGCGCCGCGGCTCCTTTCATCCCCGGCAGAGGAGGGCTGAGGGCTGCAGCCTCAGGGCTGAAAAGATACTTTTCTTTGGAGATGCCAACAGTTTCTTCGGCAGATTTCTCCCCCTCGCCCCCTCCCGCCCCAACCTACTTTCACAAAAGAGACAAAAAAAAAAAAAAAAACCCCACACCAAAAAAACACCCCCCAACCCCTAAATGGATCCTGTAGTGTCTGCAATGTAAAGAATTAGCTGAATGGGAAGAAATGAACCATGGTCTTTATGTCCTAGTTACAGTCAGTGCAAACATTGCTGCTAATCCCCGTTGTCAGAGGGGACTGGGGAAGAGACACGGATAGATCCCACTGGGAGCATTTTGTCTCTCTCAATCCACACTTGAGATCACATTTTTTGTGTGTAATAACGCTGAGTTGTATTAAGAAGCCTGTGGATAACGTGAAGCTGGAGGGGGATAATTGCTCACTGTCCATTCCACCCAGCACAGCACCTACAGCCCTCATATGCAGGGAGGTCTCAGCGACCCATTCATTTCAGGGCAGAAAAAGAAAGCTATTCATTCCCAGCAAATCCCATTTTGCCATGGTAACCCCCCTTCCCGCCCCTCCAGCACAACTGTTGTTCACAGGGGCTGTTTAAAACAAGACAACAAAACCAAACCAGCGCCCATCCAGCCCTGGCATTTTCTGCTCAGGCTTTTCAGGGCAGGGATAACCCAGGGGTGGGGAAGGGAAGGAGTGAACAGCTCGTTTTGTCCCCTGCCATCCCTGGGGGAGTCACACTTGTGTCCCCCAATGGGACCTGTCTCAGGGGTGGGGTGTCCTGTACCCCTTGAGCTCCCTGGTGGGACAGTGGCAGTGACCATGTCATGGAAGCAGGGAACCATGAGGGGAACTGATTTCTTGTGCCACGAGAGAGTTCTGGCTTGCCAGAGCCCATGCAGGGGCTGGGGAAAGGAAAAACTGGTCCCCTGGCAGCTCTGTCCCAATCTGGAAGGATCATCCCTGTTTTCTGCAGTCCCTTCCATGGGGAACATATCCATGGGCCCAACAGCAGCAGGGCACCAGCACAGCTCTCACCAGTTTGGAGGCCTCCAGCTGCCCTGGGCCACTCCAGCCATCCTTGGGTGGGAGCTCTGGAGCTCACAGCCCACAGCCAGCCAGGAAACCCGAGTTTGTACTGCTGGTGGAGCTTTTGGTGGTCACTAGAGCTGTGTTCAGGCTGCTGGGGAGGACATGGGGCATGCAGGGTTTGTCCTGGCCTAGCACTGAGCAGCCTGGGGGACTGGAAGGAGTGGAACCAGGGGATCATGGAATCACAGAGTGGTTTGGTGGGAAGGGACCTCAAAGTCCATCCAGTGCCACTCCTGCCATGGGCAGGGACACCTCCCACTGTCCCAGGCTGCTCCAAGCCCTGTCCAGCCTGGCCTTGGACACTGCCAGGGATCCAGGGGCAGCCACAGCTGCTCTGGGCACCCTGGGCCAGGGAATTCCTGCCCATCCTCCCAGCCAGCAATTCCTGCCCCACATCCCATCTGGCCCTGCCCTCTGGCCCTGGGAAGCCATGGCCTGGCTGCTGTCCCTGCAGGCCTTGTCCCCAGTCCCTGGGCAGCTCTCCTGGAGCCCCTGGAGGCCCTGGCAGGGGCTGGCAGCTCTCCCTGGAGCTTCTCTTGTGCAGCTGAGCAGCCCCAGGTGTGCCAGGCTGGCTCCAGAGCAGAGGGGCTCCAGCCCTGGCAGCATCTCCGTGGCCTCCCGTGGACCTTCCCTAAGAGCCCCAGGCTTTTCCTGTGCTGAGGGCCCCCAAGCTGGGTGCAGTGCCCCAGGTCAGCCTTTTGGGGCAGAGTAAAGGGGGGAATCACCTCCCTTGACCTTCCCCTGCCTGTTTCCATGCAGCCCTGGGAGTGTTTGATCTTCTCTGGGCTGTGAGTACACACTTTTGGCTCATGCCCAGCTTTTCACCCTCGAGAACCTGCAAATCCTCAATCCACAATTGAGTGGATCCATGAGGATCCACTCAACTCAAACCACCTCAAGGTCTCCCCTGTGCCTCTCCATCCCTCTCCCCTCCTGATGGCCCAGCCCTGTGTAGCCATTAGGTGTGCAGGGAGATTTGGGGTGCAGGAATAATACTCTGACCCAAACCATTTTGATCTTGCACCAAAACTACAACTCCAGTTGCAGCGAGCTGACCACCACCACCTGCTCCATCCAGAGGTAACTCCTTCATGTAGTTATTTATCTGAGCAGAGACTGATGCTGCTCCACAGAAGATCCATGGGGCAAGGAATCCAGGGAAATCCAGCCAAAATCCAGGCAGGCAGTGTGGGGAGGAGAGGAGATCCTCAGAAGTGCTTTAACTGTGTGGCATCACCTCTGCTGAGAGCAGGGCTTCCCACAGCTAAAAATCACATAATTTTTGGTTAACCTGAATTTGCGTTTGAGAGCAAATAAGGGACTCCTGGCATAAATATAATTTCAATAAAAACTAGAATTAAGGGCCGGTGTGGGGTATGAATTAATAGGTCGTTTTATTTTTGTAAATGCATAGAGAGCACAAAATGCTGGGAAATGCAAACAACTGTTTGCACCAGGTATTTTTTTAAATAAATCCCAGCAACACCACAGATTTTATCCTGCACTTTTTTGTTTACTGAGGTGAATGAAGCCCTTCTGGTGACCCAGACTTTTCCCTGCTACGTCCTGGGCATAAAACCCTCCCTCTCCACAGGCAAACAGTGTTGGTCATACCGCAGCCTATTAATATGTAGATATTTTAATCACCCTCCAGATCCCCTCGCTAATTGCTCTGCGTGGCTTTTTCAAAGCACACAACCAATTTCCTTTTTTTTTTAGTGGCACTTCTTCAGAAGTTTCCTCGTCTGTCCAGAGCACCTTCTCCTCTCCAGGAATCCAGAACATTGTGGGATCTACTCCTAGCACTACTGCCCCCCAAAAAAATAAGTTTAAAGAAGTCTCAAATCAAATTGTCTTGGTCTAAACCAAGTAACTAATTCAGCTGATCTGCCCATTCCTGGATGGACAAACCACTCCTCTCCATTCACAGGAATGAGAATTTGAGGTTGCAATGAATCCCACTACAAAGCCCCCCTAGGAAAAAAAAAAACCCTGTAATGACAGAGTTTGACTCACACTAAACTCACTGCAACTGTGGGGCAGGGAGTAAGAAAAGGGGGAGGTGGAAATAAATCCAAAGGCCTCTCCATTCTCAAGTTTTCACTGGCAAGGCTCTGACATGAGCGAAAGCACATTAAAACTAAGCACCCAGAGAAATGACTGCTCCCAGCTGTCTGTGCTGCCCCCCGTCCCCTCCAGCGTCACCGTGTGTGTGACACAGACAGCCCGGCTCAGGCAGCAGCTGTTAAACCACTGGAAATTTCACACAGATTTAGGGTTTCTTTCATATGCGGAGCGTAAGCTGCAGCTGTTGAGCAGCTGCTGCGCGGGAGCTTAACCACCCGTGCAGCAGAGCTGGGGATCCCAGGCCAGGGGGAGGATGAGTACCTGGGGGAGCCAGAGCACCCACATTTGATCTGCATCAACCCCTTGGTCCTCATCAGAGCTTTGGTTTCACTCAGCACCACGGCTTTGGGGTGTCTGAGTAGTCCCAGCTCATTCCAGGTGCACCAGCTCAAACCCCCCTGGAGTTTCCCCACTGGGGAAATTCTGTGGCCTTGAGAGTGTGGGCACAGCCTCTGCACCCTGTGAGCCCTTAAAGTGTTTAAATGTCCAGTGTTTAGGTTGAAAGGTCTGCAGGACAATGAAATAACAGGATGTATTTAGAGATCATGGAATCAAGGAATCACTTGGGCTGGAAAAGCCCTTGGAGGCCATCAAGTCAAACCAATCCCCAGCACTGCCAAGGCCACCACTGAGCCATGTCCCCAAGTGCCACCTCCACATGGCTTTTAGACCCCTGCAGGGATGGAGACTCCAACATTGCCCTGAACAGCTGTGCCAGGGCTGGAAAACCCTTCTGGTGAGGAAATTTTTCCTAATGTCCAACCTAACTCCCCATGGGAGCCAAATCCTCTGCTGCTGGACTTCTTTTTTTGTGAGGACCATGGAGTTTCTGAGCCCTTGTCTATGCCAAAGTCTTAAATACTGACAGCTGTTGGCATTTTCTGGACTCTTTGGGACAGGAGTGGAGCCCTTGGTTCAGCACAGGGCATTCAGGAATGGTGTTCCACAGCCATGTGGGAGCTACAGGGATCCTGCTTGCTCCTGTAGGCAAAGATAGATAGATTTATTAATTAATGAATTCATTAATAGATTTATTAATAAAATTAATTAACTCTATTATTAATAGACTTGTTACCCAGAGAACACTGCCTTTAGCCTCCAAAAAGGCTGGAACAGCAGGGTTGCTAACCTGGAGGATCACAGCCACACTAAGAATGAATTATTTCAGTGCCCCTCAGCCAGAGCAGCATTTTCTCTGCTGTTCAGGGGTTTTTTGGGGGGTTGCAGCTCCCAAACCACCCAAGGGAGGCTGTCCTGGGATCCTGTGACCACTTTAACAGATCGACCTTGACCACTGATCTGCACTATCAGCCTCCTGACCAGGAACTGTCACTTTGCCACCGTGGGCAGAGGAATCACTTTGTTTTGCCATAGTTCTCTCATCCTCTTGAGACAAGCAGAGAAAACCAAGCAGAAACTTGGCTTAGAAAACGCAGTCAAGTAATTTCTGTATCCTACTCTTCAGCAGAAGACAGTTCTAGTTAATTTCATTTTGTCTAACCTCACCCATTCTGTTCTCCATACAAATTATCTTATCCTCTCACCATAAAAGCTCCAGACAACATCAGATTGTTCATTGTTGCCACTAAGTTGTTTTTTATTGATAAGTATGAGTGAATTTATTTGGCCTGTTGGTGCCCATTTAAGAAATACTTACAGAAATGCTCCAGACCAGTTCCAGTGGTGTTTTGTTGGTGGTTCCTTGCAGGACTGGCAGAACTGTGTGGTCTGAAAATCTCTGAAATTAATGGGGAAGAAAAATAGCATTGCAGGATAATATTCTATATCAACACACACATTTTTGCCACACACACACCACACAGTGAGTGGTGTCCTGATTTCCTCACATGAAATTAATGAAGAATGAAATTCAGGTTTACATTTCAAGCAGCCACACAACCTGCTAAATTTTCACTGAGGGTGTATATTGAAAATATATTCAATATTTTCTCTGGTTTGTTATTTAATATCAGCCTCAGCCAGAAGATATCCCACCACCAGCCCTGGAAAATATTCCTGCTGGCAGCAGAACCCTTGTGAGAGCACCCAAGCCTTGAATGCACACTCTGGGTGACAGAGCAGGAGACTTTCCAAGGAGAAGCCATGGTGCTGAGGGGATGAACTCGTAGGATTTAGGAATGGACCTGGGGCAGAACCTCAGATCTGCCCACCTTTGAATTTCCCCGAGTTTTTGTATTTGTGTTACAGCATGAATTTGTCTGTTCTTGCCCTTTGACACGTTCTAAAGAACAACAAAGCCGTTGAACTCCCACTGAAGAGCACTTACAGAGGCTGGCATGCTTTTCCCAGGGAAAAAAAAAAATCCTACAGAAAGGAAACGCTGCAACCAAAACATCCACATCCCTCTCTGCAGCTCGCCCACAGGCACTGTGATGAGAGAGAATTTACCTGCAGATATCAGAGTGGGTGGAAATTATAAAAAATTTCCTTCGTGCAGCATCATCTCCCTCCTCTTTTTGAAGAAAGACACTCACTGCTTTGGAATCTCAAGAATTTGGAATTAATCCCACCCCCTACCCTCCTCCCCCCCCATATTTTTTTTTTTTTTTAACCTTGTAGGTGGGAAATATTACAATGCTAATTGACACTTTCAATCATTGATCCTTTGAAAAACACCTACATGGCCCCTGCTGATAAAAATCTGTGGGCAGCTATCACTGAGGGCAGGGCAGCTGCACTGGGATCTTTCAGCCAGCCAGAGGTGTTGTGATAAATCTCATTTTCACTGAGAAAAGAAAGTTTCACTGAGTACAGAAAGTTGCAGCTGCAGTGGTTATCTGTGAGGTGGGAAAATGTGTTCTGGAGGGTTTGAGCTGAAAAATAAAATCAGATGCAATGGAATTGTGTTGGTATTCGAATTGATGATACAATTGCAGTGATGCTGAAGGAGTTGGTAGCAATGCCAAAAAATGAAAGGACTGGAGGAATTTTAAGATAGAAGAAGTATTCTCAAGTCTCTGCATCAAAAGGAAAAACCATATCCAATCCACCATATCCACTCAAAGTTCACAGCTCTGTGGGCATCCCCACAGCAGAGAGGGTGGTGAGATTTTCAGTTGTTGCACTGAGTGAAGGCATTTTCCAGTTGGGATCCATGCCCACAGCAGATTCCATCCATCCTGTGGTCCAAGGGCACCGTTCTCTCTGGTTCAGCCAAAGGAGGGTTGAAGGGTGCTTTGATCTCTGCTTATGAGGGCCTGGACTGGGAAAATAATTAATGGGTGCTAATCAACCCCCAAGTAAATCTGTGTTTCTCCAAAGGTTTGATGAGCCACGTGGGACAACCCAGGGGAGGAATAGACCTGCATTTCTTGGTGTCCTCAGCTCCAGACGTCACCTTTCTCAAGAGCATCCTTCAGCCAAGCCCAGGGAATTGTGTGTGTGTATGGCAGTGAGGGAAGAGAAGGAAATGAGGAAGGACTGGGTGTTTTTCTCCTGCTGAGGAAACCCTTTGCCACCACAAACCAGCCCTTTCAGTGGGAAGCACCACTCGGGAAGCAAGACAAGGAGAATTCCTGAACAGTGATCCGTCCTTTTGCAGGGGAGGGAAACCTCCAAAAGCACAGCTTGTCCTTCCTGCTGTGCCAGCCAGCCCTGGTGCTGCTGGGGGCATGGCTTTGTGTGCCTGCAGTTGTGTCAGGACATTTGTCATCACCGCACAGGGGAGTGCTCAGTAACCCCCTGATGTTTTCATCCTTCCCCTGCACAAGTCGGTGTCCTTCCAAGTTCTTCCATCCTGCTCTTTGTGAGGGCTGAGGAGGCAGGAGAGCTGTGGCCTGGGCTGCCAGCAACGAGCCAGAGGGAACAGAAAAGCCACCAGGCAGCACATTTGCCCCTCAGTGTTAGGAGAAACTGGAATAATCTGGCAGGGGTGCTCAGGTTGTTCAGTGTGGAGTGTCTGTGCCCAGGATTTGGAGATCTAAAGAGGTGCCCCCAACCACTCCTGGATGCAGCCCCTGGAAATAAGAGCTCCCAGCTTATCCCCCTCCCTCTGTAAAGGCTCCAGATGCTGCAAAGTAAAAAGAGAAGCAGCCCTTTAATTGAGAAATTAAATCCATCTCAGATTAGAATTGTGCCTCTCAAGGTTTAGGAAAACATGTGTCCATGGTGTCCGTGTGCCTCCAGTGTCACTGCTGTGACCAGCACACCAGGGAGGGATGGTGCTGCTGGAAGCTGTTGGTTTGTTGGTAAATCCTTGGAGAAATTCATGGAATCACAGAATCATTTGGGTTGGAAAACCCTTCAGAGGCCAATGAGTCCAACCATTCCCCCAGCACTGCCCAGGCCACCACTGACCCCTGTCCCCAAGTGCCACATGCACTCAGCTGCAGGGATGGGGACTCACCACGGCCCTGGAAAGCTGTGCCAGGGCTGGACAGCCCTTTCCATGGGGAAATTCCTGCTGGTGTCCACCCTGCCCCTCCCCATGCCCAGCCTGGGGCCGTTCCCTCTCCTGTCCCTGTGTCCCTGGGAGCAGAGCCCGACCCCCCCGGCTGTCCCCTCCTGGCAGGGAGTTGTGCAGAGCCACAAGGTCCCCCCTGAGCCTCCTTTGCTCCAGGCTCAGCCCCTTTCCAGCTCCCTCAGCCTCTCCTGGGGCTCCAGCCCCTTCCCCAGCTCCCTCAGCCTCTCCTGACAGGAATTTCTGCACAACACGAGGTGCCTGCCTGGCTCCTGGTAACGACAAACAGAGCAGAGCAAAGAAAATGCCAACTTTGGGTTGGTTTTCGTTTTATTTTTTCTGTTCTTGGCGTTGTACAGAGTAAAGCTCATTTGCTTAGCAGCCCTACCATAGGGTTTCCTTTTACACCTGAAGGCTCCTCCCGGACACCTTGCAGGAATTTTGTGCTTATGAAATTGTTCCAACCTCTGCAGCTCAGCTCCCCTTGGAACAATGCATTCTCTGTGAGGCCCTGAATAGAAAACATCAGCCCATAGTGATAGAGCTCCTGTTAGTGCCCAGCCCTAGACACGGGATAAAAGTGCTTTTCAATGTGTACTTGGGAAAAAAAAAAATGTCTTTTACTGCTCCCACAGTACTCCTTTTACAATGCCAATGCCACTTACAGCCATTGATAGGGAGAAGTTGGGCTAATCTTAGCCAGAAGTTCCCATGACCTTTCGGTATCTGCAATACTGCAACTTTTCTTAAAATTATCTTAGCGGGGAAAACAACGTGAAATATACCAAAGGACTTGCAGCAGACAAACGGCTGCTTGTTAAGGAGCCCAAATATTACAGGAAGGTGCTTCTGGTGATTTTATGCAGCTGGTATGAGGAGGGCAAAATTCACAGGGATCAAGTGGGAATGCTGAAGAAATGAAAGTGAGTCAAAGGGTTTGGCAGTGATTTCACACAGTGCTCCGTGGAGCATAACCTGGGGAACTCCCTGCCCTCTTATCTCAAATTAGCAAGTAAAAAGGAAGTAACTGTGATGAAATATTAGATCCCCCTTCACTGTCTTAGAAGCAATAAAAAAAAAAACTTCTCAGAAAAAAAAAAAAAAGGTTTATAACCTCTTTTCATGAAGCAAGCTCGTAACAGGATGGAATAACCAGCAAATTATAGACAGAAAAATAGATCTTTGGGGAAATACACATCAAGCAGCAGCACTGGGATTCGAGGCCTAATGGAAGAAGAGGATGAATTAGGAAGGAAAAAAGGGAAAACCAGGATGAAATCTCTTCTCCCTGATGTCTTTGTGTACAGTAAACTGTGTTCACCAAGAAGCTGCTCAACAACTCTGCCAAACAAAACTTTTATTCTGGCCTCTGCATGTTGCAGTCAGCCAGACTGACCAAAATCCCCCCAAAATGTGGCAGCTGGAATAAAATAGTGATCCTGGCAAAGCAAACATAACCACAGAATGGGCTGGGTTGGAGGGGACCTTAAATCCCACCTCATTTCACCCCTGCCATGGGCAGGGTGCACTATCCCAGGCTGCTCCCAGCCTCCTCCAACCTGCCCTTGAGATATATCAAAATGATAGAAAACAATAACAGAAATAAATTTTTTTTTTTTGAAGGACCAGGAAATAATCAGAATCCAGATTTGAGAAAAATAAATGCAAATAGGTCTTGTGGTGCAGAGAGAAAAAAAAAAAAAAAAAATCACGGTCTTGAAATGTGTCATCCCATGAGACGTTTTGGGGGAGTAACACTGAGAAGCAGCAGGCTGTTAAACACTCATCTGTTTCCAAGTGGGAAGTGCTCAATTTCAGAACCAGACCTTTTCCATACATAAATGAGGCAGGAAGAACTTCGTTCTTTTTATGACAGGGAACAAGAGGAAAAAGGAGAGGCTGTGGAGGCTGTCTCGGGCTGCAGTTAAAATGTGGTGGTCGTATCAGCCTGGCTCTGCTGGGACCCTTGGCAATGACTCTGCTGCCTCTGCATGTCCTGATGTGATCTCTGGGTTTTCCATTGCAAAATTGAACCTCATTAAAACAAAAAAAAACCCCACATCAGCTCTGTCACTTCGGGCTTTTCAGCACAGGAATTTGCCAAGGCACAGGTATGGTTACTCCTGGGACATTGTGGTGACACCCTTTGGAAAACTGTACACAAGCCTAATGTGTTTTACATGTATTTTAATACTTTTAAAGCAACAGCAAGCTGCTTTTTATGCAAGTAGGGATGAAAATACATGCAAAAACTGAAATAGCTTCCCTTATTTTCATTGGGCCTCGCAGACAGCACCAGTAAGTGTTTACAGGCTGTCCTTTTAAGATTTATTTTTATATTTGGGGATTCGGAGGCAGGCTCTGCAGCTTCTGCTCAAGTAGAACTCCTTTTTCTGCTGTCAGGGAGTAGCTTTTTCCTAGTGAAAACAATCATTATTTTTACTAGCAACAGCTGCTGTCCTGGGCTCAGCTCTGCAGCACCCAATCTCCTCAGATGTGGGAGTTTTCCCTTTCATCTGGGAAACACCAACACCAGCTCTGATCTTTTTTTTCTTTTAGGGTTGTCCAGCCCTGGAGCAGGGATGAGCAGAGCTTGAATCTGTCTCCCTGCTCTCAGAATATCTTGGAGATGTGGGCAGTGAGCTCATGGCCGGGCTCTGCCCATGGCCAAACCACCACAAAGGGGTCCCAAAACCTCAGCCAGACCAAATTCCAGCCTGGGCACCTGGAAGATCTGCACTCCCAGCACTCCAGAGCAGCCTGCTGCTGATCACCAACGGGATGTGGGTTCCTAAACCCCCGGGCATTTCTGGGAAACCCCAAATGAAAGGAAAAGGATCCTTTCCTGGCCGTGGAAGGTCTGCGATGCCAGACGTTCCGGCTGCCTACATTCAGCCTCGAGGCCCCTTTGTCTAATGTGAGTTATTCATAATTACTCAAGCTGCTAATTTTCCTCTTATGTAAATGATGTTGGGAGGCAAAGCATGAAGGCAGCTAGGCACGTACAGGGTAATGGATTGCAGGAGGAAAGAATGGAGCTGGCATGATGTGAGAGGGGCTCCGGGTGCCAGGCAGGTTCCGGAAAACTGGAATGCTTCTGGGAATTCCCTAGAAATGCAGGTGGCACCAAAAAAAAAAAAAAACCCACCAAAAAACCAAACCAAAACAAACAAACAACCCCAAAAAAACCACCCACCAAAAAAACCCCAAAAAAACCCAAACAAACAAAAAAACCCCCACAAAACAAAGAAACACCCACCCAAAAACTTCCTCCTCAGATTAATCACCAAAAAATTGAAACATTTCCTCTCACATGGAAAAATATCTATTTTAGTGCCATGGTCCTCCCTGCCCAAACCAGCCCCACCTTCCAGCATGGGGATGTTGGGTTCAGCCACCCCAAAGGCGCAGCCCTCAGGAGTTCTGAGGACATCCTGTCTGTGTTTACTCCTCCAGAAAAAATTCAAATCGAGGCCTTACAAACAAACTCATGGGGGTTTTTTCACAGCATCTCCACGACCTGACAGCTGAGTGGCCATCTCCTGGGAGCCCTCTGTGCCCACCCCTGGATGCAGAGCAAGCACCAGCAGATGCACACAGGGAGGTTATCCCAGGCACTTCCATTTCTGTGCCAGCCTCTACCCGCATCACCAGCCCCGAGTTTTCCATCTTAAACCTCCCTGCCCTTCAGGTCAAGTAGTTTCCTCTCACAGTTCATGCCTTGTCTGCCTGGCTGGCTGTGTTTTGCTGGCTGTGAGGATCAGGATCCCTGTCAGGAGAGGACAAGGCTGGAGTTCTGCAGGACAGCGGGGCTGCTGCTTGTCCCCCATGATGTGGGGCAGTGCTGAAAAGCAGCTCTGGACAGCCCTACCCCAGGCCTCCAGTGACCCCACGGAGTCTCCAGGCCCCGTCAGGGATTTGTTCAGCTGGAAACCTTCACTTATTGCAGCTGTGGGCTGAGGTTTTCACATGTCTCTGTTAATTTTTAGCCTAATGGGGCTGAACCCCATGGCCAGCACTTTCAGCTCCCAAGGCTTCCTGAGCCTGTGGCTTCTTCCTATGGGAGGTTTGGTGTCGTGTGCAGGAACACCTCTGGGCAGCACATTTCCTCTCCTTACCTTGCACAGACCCCCGTGGACTTCACCACACAGTGCTTCCAACCAAAAAATGTTATAAGCTTTTTATAAGCTCAGCTAGAAAAGATGGGATATTCTCAAAATATAAAAAGTCTTACTGACACACCTGTACATGGCTGGAAAGGGAGAAAGCAGCCAGAGGCCCGTGGAGTGCTAAAAGGGATGGAAACACTGCAGAAAGATTTGAGAGGGATGGGATTTCACTCTCCCAAGTCCATGCCATGTCCCACCAACCTGTCACAGAGCATAAGGAACGTCTTGGTTTGGGAAGACAGGTGTCTGCCAGGGAAAGCTGGAGCTCCCCTTGGAATGGAGAATGTAAACCCCCTCCCTCTGAATTATTATAATTTTGCAGTTAGGGGCTTTCGGGCAAAGATGTGGGAATAGAGATAACAGTTCTTTAATAGGAATATTAAAAATATAAATGTAGAAGTACAAAAAAACAAGCAAACAAACAAACAAAAATCCTAGAAACCCTGACAGAGTCAGAACACGACCTGACACCCTGCTGGTCAGGGTGTTGGGAGCAGTCCAAATAAATCCTGGAGTGACAGATGTGGTTCTGTAGGAGCAGAGATGATCCTGTAGAAGGGTTCAGTGGTGGAGAGAAGGAACTGGTTTTCCTCTGGGAAATCCAGTGGAAACAGGCTGGCTGGTGTTCTGAATGTCAGGTTTTTATCCAGGCTGGAATTCTGAGTTCCTCTCCCTGAGTGGAGCATCTCCCCATGGGATGATGTAATTGCATCAGCCCTGCAGTGAGCCTGGATGGCCCATGGACAGCAGAGATCCCCTGGAGTTATAAGGGATGGGTCCTGGAAGGGATAAAGAATGATGGAATTGTATCAGTCCTGCAGTGAGCCTGGATGGCCCATGGACAGCAGAGATCCCCTGGAGGGAGGGTGGGTCCTGGAAGGGATAAAGAATGATGGAATTGTATCACCCTGCAGTGAGCCTGGATGGCCCATGGACAGCAGATACCCCCCTGGAGGGAGGGTGAGTCCTGGAAGGGATAAAGAAACACTGTCCCACCTGGTTTAACAGCTGCCCATTAACAGAAATACACCAGCCCCCTCCCCAATGGAGTTATGAGGAATGGGTTATAAAAGAGACAAAGAAAACACCTCCCCAAACCGGTTTCAACAGATGGAAAATAAAATAAACATTTTTGGTTACATCATGCAACCTAAGACAAGAAGTGAAGTTTTTTTTGAACAAACACACACAACCAAGGGTTGTGTGAACTTGGGATCGTTGATGAGAAGGGTCACAGATTTTCCTCTGGACGTTTTTCCTTTTCCAGAGGAGAGGAGACAAAGGTGTGGGATCTGTCTTAGTAACTGGAGGAAGGAGAGAGTGATTCCAGCTTCTTCCCAGCTAAAAGTGCAACATGTGTCAGTCAAAGACTGAGTCAGATAAGCACCATCTGTGTAATTAACCATAAAATGAGTAAGATATTTTCTTGGGTTTTCTTCTTTTGTCTCATTCCTTTACTGCAAATCTATTTTTTCAGCCTCATGTACCCCTTCATGTGTCTTGTCTAGTTACAAAAGTGTGAGTGTGAGCTGAGACAAAACAAGGTGTTCTCTGCCCTGGGGTTGGAGGCTCTTCAAACTGGGCTGTGAGGGTTTAAAATCACTGTGTTACCTCCCCAAAATCCTGCTGTGGTGGGCATTGAGGTTGGCTTTTACAAGGTCTAAAAGAGCTCCCTGAGGAGCTGCTCTGATCCCTGCTCCCTGTGACAGGGACAGCACACAGGGAATGGCTGGAGCTGTGCCAGGGAGGTTTGGGTGGGATATCAGGGAAAGGTTCTGCTTCCCCCAGAGGGTGCTGGCACTGCCCAGGCTCCCCAGGGAATGGGCACGGCCCCAGAGCTCCAGGAGAGCTTGGACAGCGCTGCCAGGGGTGCCCAGGGTGGGATTGTTGGGGGGTCTGTGCAGGGACAGCAGCTGGATTCCATGATCCCTGTGGGTCCTTTCCAGCTCAGGGCATTCCACGATTCATGCCAGACACCACTTGGGTCATGAGCTGCTGCTGACCAGGTGTGGGAGTGGAAAAGCTCTCTCCAGTGGCCAGAAAGCTCAGGGAAGGTGTCTGACCTGTAGCAAGGGAGCTGAACGTGCACATGAGCCTCAGAAAGGTGCAAGAACTCATCAAGAGCATCACCCTTGCGCCCCCCTACACTCCTGGGCTTGGGCACCTCCCCGAAATGGTTCAGTCAAATAACAGCTGAAGGTTTGTGTGGCACCAGCTGACACTGTTCTGAGCTGGTTTTCAGCTTTTAAATGCTATTTCTGTTTCAGTTCACTCCCTGCCCTCTGCCTCGATGTGAAACACCTATCCCACAAAAGGCCTTTCAGCTCCACCAAGCCCCAACAGATAATTTTAGGCAGAAATACCTAATTTATCACACAGCCTGAAGAACATTGCATTTTCACACGCAGCTCCAGGAAGCAGCATGCTCTTAGGGTGTCACCTGTTGGGCCTACTCCTCATTTCCTGCCCAGAAAAATCCATTAGTCTTCAACTCAACAACTCCATCCCAGGGCTGTAACCTTCCCCTCACCTTTTCTGTTCACCAGTTGGGTCAGGAGGCCAGAGGGGACTGGGCAACACAGAGATGTCACTGGTCCATTTCCAAATTGTTCCACGTTCTCCAGATTCATATTCAATAAAACCCCTCCTTTCTGATACCTCCATCCCTTGCTATCCCCTTTTTCAACAGTTGGGTTCAAGCTGCATGAATCAGTGAGTTTTAAGAGAATAACATTATTCATTGACTTTTAACTGGGAAAAAAGGTGATTTTACATGTTAATATTTTCAATATGTTCTGGAAGTCAAACTATGGCGAAATAATAACTTGGGGCTTTATCACAGAATTCTAAACCAGTTTGGGTTGGAAGGGAGCCTAAAGTCCATATTGTTCTGACACTCCTGCCATGGGCAGGGACACCTTCCACTGTCCCAGGCTGCTCCAAGCCCTGTCCAGCCTGGCCTTGGGCACTGCCAGGGATCCAGGGGCAGCCACAGCTGCTCTGGGCACCCTGGGCCAGGGAATTCCTGCCCACCCTCCCAGCCAGCAATTCCTGCCCCACATCCCATCTGGCCCTGCCCTCTGGCCCTGGGAAGCCATGGCCTGGCTGCTGTCCCTGCAGGCCTTGTCCCCAGTCCCTGGGCAGCTCTCCTGGAGCCCCTGGAGGCCCTGGCAGGGGCTGGCAGCTCTCCCTGGAGCTTCTCTTGTGCAGCTGAGCAGCCCCAGGTGTGCCAGGCTGGCTCCAGAGCAGAGGGGCTCCAGCCCTGGCAGCATCTCCGTGGCTCCTCTGGCCTGGCTGCAGCAGCTCCACGTCCTTGTGCTGTTGAAGATTCCCTTTGAAAGTAATAAAATGTACTAAACCCCCAAATTATCCCATATTTGTTCAACAAAGGTGGTACAGGACCACTGAATACCTGGTCTGGGTGGGGCTGGGGTTTTCCCCTCCTGGGCAGGGTGTCAGTGATGCTCCCATTCCACAGAAACCACACGTGACAGCTTCACATGCTAAAAATCACCAGCACCATCAGCAGAGCTGGAGGCAGGCCCAAGGAGCCCTCACAATCACTGAGCTGGCATCAAAACCAGTAAAGAAGGCACCTCTGCTTCCCTTGTGCATCTTTATAAACTGAGGGCACAGACAAGTGGTGGAACCACACACGAGCTGGGCCGTGCTTGCCCAAAGCAGGCTGGCACCTCCCAGGAGGGCAAAACAAATTGAGGAGGGTTGACTCACTCTTCTTCACTCTTAACACCCCTCAGGTTCATGGTGTTCAGGGGTTTCTTTACAAATTTAGCCTTTGGGCTTCTGTTCCTACAGGGAAAATCAAACTGTCCCCAGCATTAACCCAAAAGCTGTTTGCAGTGGATGGGGGGAAACAGTGGTTGAACAGCTCAGGAGGGAAAAGGTAAATCAGCCTCCCTGAGTCCAGGATTTCAAACAAGCCAGGGGATTTCAAACAAAAAAAAAAAAATTCTGTGTTGGGAAGAAGAGACAGGGAAGTGATTAACTTTTATTTAATTTAATAAGAGACAGCACCAAGGCTAAAGCTGACACACAATTGAAATGCCTCTAAAAGACAGAGGTGAGGAGGCACCACTCCAGGCAGCACTTCCATTTCTGGAACTGGGTCCTGGCTGAGTTCAAGACCTCTGAGGACTCCTACAGCTAATTGCCTCCTCCACAGCTCCTGTTCTCCTCATTCCACTGTATTTTTCCATAATACAATCACAAAAAGAAAAACAAAACAGAAGGAACTACGGTGAAGAAACATTTTCGGTTTCTCATTTGAACTCTCATCATGCAACAGTTACTTCCCTGGAAAATCACTGGCCAACAAATCAAGATCAAAATAACTTTTTTCTAGGTTTTTGGGGTTTTTTTGTTGTGTTGTTTGTTTTTTTTTTTTAAATAAAGACTAAATTCTCCTAACTACATAAAATCAGAGAATAATAGCGCCAGCACACCAAAAAATGGTTCTGCGTCTCCAAAGTATCAAAATTAACCAATTTTCTAACTTTTGGGGCAGTAAATAATTGCAAGGTGTCTATTTCAACAGGAGTATTAGCTGCTGGTGCCACACTAATTGCAGATTAGGCTACAGAGTTTCTAATCAGACAGTGGAATAATTCTAAGGTGGATCATTAAAATAGAAAATTTTGTATTGTCAGGCCATGAATATCAGCTACAGCTGAAAAGCAAAAAGACAGACACCTGTGTAGGGAGGGAAAAGATAAGAAAAAAAAAAGGAAAAATGAGGAAAAATTATGATTAAGGATGTGGATTTCTTCATGATGGCAAAACTAAAGTTGGGTTTTAACAGGCTTAAATCAGCAACACTAAATTACATTTATAGGTTTTAAAAATGTGTTTTCTGGACACTCATGTGAAAGACTGGTTCTCCTCAAGGCCACACAGCCCACAGCAAAATGTCCAGGCATGGAGGGCCCAGGAGAGATTTTTTTTTAAAGTTTTATTGATATGGTGTTGCACTGGGGATTTCCTTTAAAGAGCAGCAGCTGAAGGCAGCAAAGCAAATTCCCCAGCTAAGATTTCAAGGAAATGAGAAGTGTCTCAGCCCTTTTTGAAAGCCTCTCCTGCCACTGCATAGCATGACCATATCTGCTGAATTCACTCTGCAAAAATCCCCCTCTCCAGAGAGGGCTCTGAAACCTTCTCAGAAGATGAAACCCTGCAAATTTCTCCGTAGTGAGAAATTTCTCTCTGTCTGTCAGCAGTTTGAATTCAGCAGGAAAAAAAGAATTTTGCAGTTTAGCAGAATTTACTCAGGGAAAGCTTTTCAGTGGGGTTTTCTTTTGAAAGAAGTGCAGTGATAAAGTCAAAGATCTGGAGATAAGCTCCAGTTAAAGATCTGGAGAGGCAGTGGGACCTCGCCAGCCTTTCCCAGCTTGCAGGGAAGGACGTTTGAATGGCAGCTGGTGCATTCCCATGACACCCACCTTATGCAAACAGCAGCAACCTGTTGGGTAAAACACGGCTTGTTCTGGCTTGGGGAAGGCAGGCCCTGCCTCCCAAATGGCACATTGGGCTCAGGGACCCTCCCCATCCTGTGGGGCGGGGTGGGGTGCCTCAAGCCACCCTCATTTATAGGATCACAGGATGGTTTGGGCCAGGAGGGACCTTAAATCCCATCTCATTCCACTCCCTGCTCCACTCAACTTGGGCTTGAGTGTTTCACAGTCTCAAACTGCACCAGGAGAGGATCAGGTTGAGCATTCAGAGGGATTTCCTTGCAGAGGGTGATTTAGCACTGCAAGGGGCTGCCCAGGGAGGTGTCCAAGAAATGCCATCCCTGGATGTGTCCAAGAAATGCCTGGAGTGTTCTGGGCTGGGTGACAAGGTGGGGATTGGGCACAGCTTGGACTCAATGGTCTCAGAGGGCTTCTTCATTCCAAGAGATTCTGGGATTCTGCTTGCAAGGATGGAGCACCCACTGCCCCTCTGGGGAATCCCTTCCTTCCCTTGGAACACAGCAGCACAGGCACGTGATTTATTAGCCATGGGGATTGATCTGTCCACAGGATGAGATGTTCCTCAGCAAGGTCCTGCTGTGCCTGGTGGTCATTCCCAGACCCTGGGTCATTCCCAGCCCCTGGGTCATTCCCAACCCCTGGGTCATTCCCAAACCCTGGTTTATTCCCAACCTTTGGGTCATTCCCAACCTTTGGGTCATTCCCAAACCCTGGGTCATTCCCAACCTCTGGGTCATTCCCAACCCCTGGGTCATTCCCAGCTCCTGGGTCATTCCCAAGCTTTGGGTCATTCCCAGCCCCTGGGTCATTCCCAGCCTTTGGGTCATTCCCAACCTTTAGGTTATTCCCAACCTTTGGGTCATTCCCAGCCCCTGGGTCATTCCCAGCCCCTGGGTCATTCCCAACTCCTAGGTCATTCCCAAACTCCGGGTCATTCCCAACTCTTTCCTGCCAGCCCCACACCACACCAGGCCCTGCCTCACGCCTTCACTGCCCAGCGTGCAGAGTGATAAATGATGGGGGCTGGCTCAGCCTGCTGGCTGATCCATGCCTGGATAAATGCTCCCAGCTGCCCCAGCAGCACAGGGAAGCTGTCAGGAGCTGCCTGGATCCCCAGGGAAGCTGTCAGGAGCTGCCTGGATCCCCCTTTTCCTCTCTGCCCAGCTCACATGGAGCAGCCCCAGCCGCAGCGATGCCTCCAGAGCGGAGCACGCTCAGCACAAACACTGCTGCAATTAATCACAAGCTGTAATTAGAGAGGGCTTTCTCCACCCAGGAGAAGAGCTGGGTGCACCATTTGCTTTGATAATGAGCTGCATCAACTAATCTGTTCCCATCCAAGGAGACCCCCATCCAGGGAGGAGGACACATACTTTGAAGGATGCCAGCACAGAGCTCCACTTGGGATGTGGGATGAGCTGGATTGCCCCATTCTTTGGAGCAGAGCCATGAGCACTCACTGCTACCAGCTCTCCCTCTAAGGAAGATCTGGGGAAATTATTTTCCAGCTCCTTTCCATATGAAAAGTCCTAAAAATGCCAATAAGCCAGCAGGTGTGGTTGAGACCAGCCACACTTTGATTCTTCAGCAGGAAGCAAAAGAGCTGAGAAGATCCTTCTCAATACATAAATGTGATGGGAAATGATTTATTCCAGTGTTGGTAAAGCTCAGGATAACATCCAGCCATAGAAGAGAGGCGGATGTGATCCTGAGGAGCAGCAAATTTGTTTATTTATTAAGCCTCATGCCAAAAATACTAGAGCAGTGTTTGCTGGTAGAAATATTTAGTTCAGTCTGGGACTGCCCTTCCTGAAGCTGGTGTGGGATTATTTATCTAGGCAGAAAATTGCAGGGTGTGCTCAGGTAGGAATAACGTGGCCTGAGCTGGGATCTGCTCCTGTCACTGGCAGAGCAGCTGGGGAGGGGACAAAAGGGCCCTTTCCCTCCTGCCCCAGAGGATGGACTGTGAAAGCAAAGTGATTGCATCTCCTTGGCGAGCCCCTGAGCAGGGTGAGCAGCTGGAGGGGACACATTTCCCCCAGGGCCCAGCATCCCTGTGCTCCTCAGGGTGGATTTGGGGGAAAAACACTGATTTCAGGCCAAGGCAGGAGCTGTTAGATCAAAGGCTGTGGTAGAGAAAGGCTGTCCTACTCACAGCTCTAAGAGGAGCGTGTGAGAGCCACAGACATCTCTGCCTTCTGGAGACCCATTTCAGGTGGAGAAGAGCCCACCTGAAAGACCTGAACAGCCCTGTTGAGTGAATCTCTTTCACAGCCCCCTAAAAACACTCAGGGACAGCACAAACTTTGCTAAATGCTCTCACCCCCCTGACGAAGTTTTCATCACATTCTATTGGGAAACTGTCTCCAGCAGTTTTCACCAAGGTGAGGGAGGCAGATCCCACCCCAGGAGTCCCCTGGTTCAGCCAAACCCTGTCTGGGTCTCTCTCTCCTTCACCACAAAGCCACTCCTGGTCTGATCTCCAGAGGTTGTCATTCCTTAATTTGCCCCTCTTCCCTCCCTGCCCATCATCACTCCTGCACTTTCCTGTGGGATCAGTATTTCTGAGCCTGAGAAAATTTTCAGCTTGCTAACTTGCAAGCTCTTCTCTTAAGGGAAAACTTTCAACAGTTTTCCTTTCTTAGAACATCTTTCTCTTTTTTAAAAAATTATTTCTAAGTAGTTTTTTTCTCATAATAATCTTCTCTAGCTGTTGTTTTCTATTACTTAACTAACGGAAAGAAGTGTCACTCTTATTGACTAATGAATACTTTTCTTAACGAAGCATGTTATATAAGAAGCAAAAAGATTGTAAATAAAGGGGGTTTTTAAAATGTTTTCTTTATAAAACTAGAGTCAAACTATCTTTATTTCACGTCCTACTGTGACACTTTCCCTGTCAGCCTCTGCTGCAGCACCAAAGGTGTGTCAGAGTCAGTTTTTCCCCTGCAGTGGCAGGTCAGGAGGGTGGCAGAGGGACAGGCACCCCCAGGCATCCCCGTGCTGGTTGCCCAAGGGGGAGGAAGGTCTGAGGACAGACCACACGATTTTGGATGGGGCTGCAGCCCCCTGGTACCCAGTAACATCTTGTTCACACAGATAAAACAGGGATCTCATCCTCTTTGGTTCTCGTGTACACCAGGACAGTAATATAAACCAGAAATATTTCCCAGACCTGGCAATCCCACAGCTGATAATGAGAAACATTTTCTTTAACAGAACACTTCCAGGCATAGAAACCTTGAGAAGAAAATCACAGGGATGTTAAAAATGAAGACAAATTATTGCAGACCCAGGACAAGGATTGTATAAATCTGTGAATTGGTCCCAGTGGTGGGAATAGAGCCAGCAAGCATCTTGCCAGGAGCCTGTGCAGGGGTGGGTACCACTGCAGGAAAACCCTGGGTAAAGCTGTTGGGGCTGACCTGCCCCTCTGATTTATCTGTTTTATTGTTTTATTTTACTCTATTTTAGTGCTGAGTGCCCCGGGGTCACCATCCCTGCCAGGCTGTGAGTACCAGGGAGCAGGAGGGGGAACCTCCTTCACAGCAACCCGGGGTAAACACTGCAGCTAAAAATCCTGTGGGCCAATCACTGCAGCTCCCAAAGCTCCTGTCTGTGTCCCAGGCAGGAGTTTTGAGATAAGAGTGTGTGCAGAGCCCACAGAGCACTGGGATTTTGTTTCAGCGTGGCAGTAACTCACGCTGCCAGCATGGGTAAGTAACTCCCCCCCTCCATCCCTCCTCTCTTGCTCCATCTGCATTAAGATTGGTGGAGAACTAGAGAAACTGTATTAATAAAGGTCTTTTATGTGGGTTTAATCATCTCCCAGGATCTGCTAGACCACAAACTTGAAACTCTTTATGAATGTGACTCACCCCCAGAGCACACGTTCATTGGTCGGCAGACTCTCCTGATTTTGCCCTGTGAAATTCTTTTTCCTATTGGAAGAGAGGGCCTGAGGTGTTACCTATGCTGCAATAGAAGTTCACTGACTCACAGTAACCCCAGATACTTGTGTTACATGATTTGATACTCATTCATTCATCCCAGAGCACCTCACAATAAACACTGGCCCCCCTTCAACAAAAATTATCACGTGTGCAGATACACTGCCTGCTTTTGCAACACGTTTTTACAGTTTAAGACTATCTGCAAGACTGAAAGAAAAACGAGAAAAAAAAGTCATTTTTTCTCCTCAAATATATTAAACATCCAGATTTGCCACGGTGCACTTGAAGAAAAGGATTAGGTTGAAAAACCTCAATGTGTTTTGAATCAGTATCAGATCCCACTTAGGAGCTGGTGTCTGACCTCGGCAGAGAAATGCAGCACAGCCAGAGATGAATGAATTTTAGCAACATTTTTAGAGCCAAATACGAGCTTGGCAAGTGATTCATGAAGAAGAAAGCTGATAAATACGGACGCAGAGTTCAGCACTGGCAATTTAAGCTGAGCTGGGGTTCCTGCAATATTAAACCCACTGCATGTCTGTGTTGTACAAAGATCTCTCAAGTTGCTGCTCCCCTGAGCTGCAGATGGATGGGGGATCCCGGGTCAGGCTCAGGGGCTCTGTGCTGCACACATAATCCACGGAGCCAATTAGAGGCTCATGCACATCATCACATATCTCTGCTAGTGCAGGAAAACGGAAAGGGGAGATTTCCTGCTCACAAAGAGGCAGGAAATGTCCAGCTTGGCAGAGGTGTGAAACGCAGGCCCTGAGCACGGGTGATGGGCTCAGCTGCTAAAGAGGAAATGTTCACAGGGGGGGCATTGCAGTGACCTGTGGATCTGACCCTCTTAACCAGCATCTGTTTGTCAAGTTCAGCGACTCACATGAGCCCAGGGGGCACCTCCTTGGTGCCTGTTTATTTGTTTATGTTTATTTGAGCATCTCCCACCCAGGGGCAGTAACCCCTTCCAGCAGAACAAAAAATCAGCCCCCAAACCTGGAGCTGCTCACTGCCCTGACACATTTACACCAGTTGGAAAAATCCACAGCAAAGCAGGCGAGCGAAAGATGTAAATGCATTCTTAAATATCTTCTCCGGGGCACTGGACTCTCTGCAGAGCAGGACATAATGAAAAGCTAATATCACCACAGCTTGTCCTCCCCAAGCTGAGCTCTGGCTCACACACTAAAGAAAACGTCCTGGATGTCTGTCTGGAACACAGCCACTTGCTGACAGCCTACCATAACATTATATACAGGGCTATCTTACCTTCCAATTACACGTCCCCAGGGTGTTCCCTAAATATGACTACGCTGATTATATTCAGCAACCCTCCTTTTATTGAAAGGCACTTATTTCCCCTCTCCCTCCCAATTTATTCCAGACACACTGGGATAGGCTGAATAAAAAAACCACTGAACTCTTTTGCCCGTTTTAATTTCAAATCCGGTTCAAATTTTAATTTTCAAACAGAGTTTTTGCTTTACATGTTTCTCAAATGCCTTTGGTATCCTGGCGCATCCTGCTGCTTACTCCAGTCACCAGCACGTTTTTTTTCCCAGAGCAAACATCTGTATGGAGTATTTTCCTCTGTTTGGCACCAGGAAATTGATACTGGAGGTGAGAGAGGAGAGGAAAGTCCCGGGGATGGATGAATGGATGGATGGAGGTCCCTCCTCCGTGCACCTCGGATGTGATAGCGTAGAATTCCTATCACACAGGAAAGGTCACTGATATCACCACTTCCTCTGTATTTGCACAGTTCATTTGGCTTCCCCTGTGAGCTGTGACCACATCAGCGCTGGCAAACTCCACTCCAGTGTTGACATCTTTTGCAAACACCCACTTCATTCAACAAACAGCACTAAAATGCACATTAAAATACTTGAGGCGTCAGCAGAGCAAAATAATACGCACATGGATTTTTCACCAACGTGCCCACGGACTGCAGAAAATCCTTATTTACCACAGATTAGCAGACCTCCTCTGTCAAAAGGTTAAAAAAAGTGCAGCAGCCCGAAATAGAAACAAACACTTAATTGGTCACTAAGGTCAGCAGCTTTGTCATGCAGGAGCGCTGTGGTTGCAGCCATCCCAGCGTGGTCAGCGGGGGACACGTCCCTGTGCCTCATCCCTGCCAGCATCCCCCACGCCTGCCAGGCAGCCCTGTGACCCCCCTCACTGCCTTCCTAGCAGCTGATACAAGGAGCAAAGAGGTGGAAAGCCGGCCTGACAACAGGGCCAGGCTCCAGCTGCTGTGAAAGCCTCAAAAAACCCCGACCCCAGTCAGCGGTTGCCAGCGCCAACATCTGGATTCACTGAACCCAAGCCATGGCTTTGATTTCCTGTGATTCACCTGTGAGATAAAGTGTTCAATCAGCTGCATCAGATACAGGGTAGGAGAACAGGCCACTGTACTCTCTTCAGAAGACCTGGCACACACAGATATCTCAGCTGAGGTCTGGCTCCCCAGCGCTCGAGGCTGCCTGCCCCGTAAGGCCATGGGGCTCCCCAAGGCTTTCCTAGAAGCCTGCTCCAGTAATTTTGTTGTCAGAGCACCTCTTTTTAAAGGTGTTTGCAGAAGGCAGAGAGGGATAATCATGGCTGAGCAGGAAAGCACAGGCTGGATGAAATCCAGGGCGAGTGCGCCGAGCTGCTCGCCTGCTCCCGTGAACTGCAGGGAGATGGTTATGGATGTGCTGCAGTGCAGCCACTGGGGTTTGCCTTTTTTCTTTTCCTTTTCCCTCTTTTTTTTTTTTTTTCCCTTTTCCATAAAGGGCTAATATCCTGGGAAGCCTTCCAAGGCAGCTCGAGAGGGAGGTGGACATGCCAAAACATGATGCGTGCTGGACACCGCTCCCCGCTGCAGGCTGCCAACCAGCCTCTCCAGCCAGCTGCTTTAGGAGCTGACAAGTTTTTCCACAGCCCAGGATCAAATTTAGAAGCAGCGATCCAGCTAGCAGCGAGCAGCACAGATGGTTTCTTTGTCAGGAGAGCAGCAGGTAGAGATCTTCCAGCTCAGAGGACTGATCTGTCTGGCCTCGTGTCTCCCTGTCCACTCAGAGCTGGAAGAACCTCGGCAGGCTTTGGTGGGATTCAGGCTGGAAGACCCAAACCCACCCCAGGCAGGAGGTGCCACATGGGTCCTTTTTCCCTCCTTTAATGCCCCGCTCCACTGCACTCTGTGATCCATGTGTTTATTTGCTCTGCAAGGTGGAGCCGATTCCCGGCCTCCTTGGGCAGCCACCACCTGCTCCAGGAGACCTTGGTGACTGCAGTCATCGTGTTTGCAATAAAATTCAAGCAAGCCCATAAAACCGGGGGGAAAATCCAGCACGAGTGTGGGTCCAGCCCCAGAAAAAGGGAGAATTTCACTGGATTTAGCTCAGAGGTGCTCAGATCTCAGCCTGTGCTTCCTGCCAGGCACCAAAAGCTCCCTGAAAACCCAGTCTGGAGACAGAGGTTTTCCATGGCAAATGGGTTGGGAATATCTCTGGAGGGGCTCCACAAACCCCCAGGCACTGCAGCAAGGGCCCTGCCAGGAGACAGCACTTGGCAGCTACTGGAAACTGAAATGTTAAAATTCAGGTCTAAACACCAAAATCTCACCCCAAGCACCTGAGCTGGCTCACACTGCACAGTGGGACAGCTCTGGGCTGCTCTCTGGGGCTGACAAAGGCAGAAAACCTGTCTGCATCTCCAGCACTGAGCTCTTTCCTCACCTCCAGCGAGGACCAACCCCGTGTGCCTCAGTTTCCCCGCCTGCTGCAGGATTTTGAAGTCTCTCATGGTGAAACTCACACCACATGTAAGACCCAAGCCCCATTGCAACGTAATTACAATAATCTCCTTGATTAAACGTGGCTTTCTCTCCTCCACTGAGAGCTTTCCCTGCTGGCTTTGCAGGAGGCAGAGCAAGAGGAGCCCTGCTCACCCCACTGCTGCTCCAGGCCACGTCACTGGACTCACACCACCCTCCTGCACGGTGTTTCTGCAACTCCAAGAGCGTGGGAAGCACGGGGGGACTGGGCCCTTGATGTGCAGCACTCAGACAAATCCCTCTCCTTCTCCCTTGCCTCTGCCCCTTTGTAGTCGTGACCTCTCCCTGGCGAGGCCAACCTTCTCGATGGCATTTCGGGGCTGGCCAGGGCACTGAATGGGGAATTAGCCAGAACACAGCCCCCTTTGTTGCAGCGCTCCTTCTCATGTATGCAAACGGGGCAGGTTGCTGTCGCAGCCCCGGCAGCAGGTACGGACCTTCCCCCGGTGGCAGCAGCCAGAGCCCGGCCGAGCCCGCGTTCCTGGGTGAAACACAAGCTCTGCATTCCTCCTTCCCGGCCTTCCCAGCGGAGGAACACGAACGGCTCAGATAAAAACCATCCAACATTTGATATTTCACAGGGCAGGAGTGCACTGCTTCCTCCCTAGGGCAGGGTTTTCACGCCCTGCTGACAGATTGCTGCCCCTCAGCTGGCGTAGGGGTCTGGAACAGGACACAACACCCTACGGTGCAGGCTGGCAGTGCCTCCAGACCCTGGCTGCTCCTGCTCCTTGCCTGTGCTTTTCTTGAGATTCTTTTGACCTTCAGCTCTAGTGTTGGGTCACCCGTTGTCCTGAGTGACATCGGGTTGGCAGCCTTGACAGGAAGGTGACAGATCATTCTCTCATCACCCTTTGGGGCACTAAACCTGCATTTGGATACCTCCTGGTGTCTGAGGTGGGAGGTAAAATACTCCTTCCAGACACAGACTGCTGCTGTCAGGATCAGGCTGGAGCTTCAGGGGCCCAGGAGCAGGGAATTCAGTCATAGAACTGTCACCTGGAACCCAGGAGTTGTCCCATGGTTTGGTCCAGGTAGTCAATAAACAGAAAAAAAATCAAGGTTTGGCTGAGGGGCGCACAAATCTTTCAAGGACAGGTGAGGGGAGCTCCAAGACAGACACCAGACCTTCCTGCCAAGGTGTTTTAGGGACTAGGGATCTATCCCGTATCTGAGGGGAGCCACCAGAGGGAAGGCAAGGGGGGATTTTGCTCTCCACATCCCCATTTCAATGCACAGCGCTGTGGTTTTGCTTTTGGTAGCAAACTCCAGAGCTACCGGGCAACAAAGGCAGCAAAGAGAAGAAAAAAGGAAGAGGAGGAGACAGAGGGAGAGTGGGATCAGAGGCTAAAGGGCACCCAGAGCCTCATACAAAACATTTTGCTTTTGATCTTGTCCTTGATCATGAAGGTCCACCCCACTTTTGCACAGTCATAGGCCATATTATGGCTTGTTTCCTCAACAAAAAGAAGTACAAAGCCAGGAACTGGCAGATACTGGCTCTCACACACAAACCTGAGCAAGGGTCACGTTTTCAAAGAGGTCAGTACCTATTCTGCCTTCAGCCAAGGACACAAGAGAGCCCTGAAGGTCTGGGGTTTGTCTGCAGCTCTGCTTCCTGGGTGAACACAGACCAGCAGTTTGGGATCCAACTCCTGCCACCCTGCCCCAGGCTGGCGGGGTTTTGGAGCAAATTGGACAAAGAAGGAGAGATCTCAAAGAACAAGTTTTTCTACAAAGCTTCTGAAAGTTTGTGTTAGGAAGGGCAGGGTGAGAGGGAAAAAGACCCTGTAAGTGTATCCATTCAGAGGAACAATCCCTCTGTGGGTTCACGTCCTGTTAAATACTGGAGAAAACACGCACCAGAGACCCCTTAAAAGGCATTGGCCACCGGGGAGCTTTTAATCAGAGCTCATATTTTCCTCAGCACCAAAGTCAATCAGCATCAAGACACAAACCCATGGTAAATCAGTTGTCCTAGTGCAATGCTCACAGGGCTTTTCCCTTTCCTTCCTTTTGGACAAGGTACAAGAAATAAAACGCTTGTTTCCAAACTGTGCAAATCTGAACTGAGCAGCAGCTCAGCAGGGAAAGACACAGAGCTGATTACCCAGCTCATCTAACAGCCTCCTTGAGAGGTTTGTAGGATGGGTCAGGTTGGAAGGGGCCTCGGGGGAGCTCTGCAGCCTCAACCCCTGCTCTGAGCAAGGTCAGCTGTGAATTCACACCAGGCATGACCCAGCAGCCTCCAAGGATGGGACTGTGCAGCCTCTCTGGGCAGAGCTTCTCCTGCAGGTCCCTAAGATGTCAGGGGCAGGAAGGTGCTGGTGGATGCCAAAAGAATTACAGAAATGTCACAAAGAGCACCAGCTGATCTCCCTCTTGGATTCCCCCATCTTATCAACTCCTCTTAACACCAGGGGGAAAACAGTTTTGGCAAAATCCAGGGTAAAACCCACATTAACTAAAAACACCTCTGCAGAACGAAGTTCTCCAGGGAAAGCACGGAGCACAACCTCTTCCCCTGCAGCTGCATTAGGAAAAATCCACCCATGGCCTGCCCACGGTGATCTCAAGCCCTAAATTTAAACTAGGAAATCAGCTGTCATTGGGAAAGTAACCTGGGTATTTTCAGCCACCGGAGAGGAGGATTCCTGGCATAGCCTGGGGCTGCTCCGTGGCAATCACAGCGCTCAGTTGCCTTTTGTGGGTTGCCTTTTGTGGGAATAAACCTCGGGGCTGGCCGCGGGGAGGAGGGAGGACAGGCAGGTTCAGCGAGGTGTGATGGGTCACAGCCCACACCCAGGCCAGCTTCACATCCCGTGACACAGCCAAGCCCTGGGAAGTTTTTGGCAAAGCCCAAATGTACCCAAACAGTGGTTATTGGGCCCAGAAAGAGTTAGTCCCTAACACTGCTAGTAAGCAGCTGGATGAGTCCATAAATGCAGGTGTGTGAGGTTACAGCCCAGCACAGATGGGGGCTGGTCTCAGTTAGCCCAGCTCAGGTATTTTTACATCATATTTCTTGCCTTACAGATATATTTATATTCTCATCCCCTACTTTCCTGCTTGACCAGAGCTCATTTCCAGCAATTTGATGCTCACCTTATGCAGCAGGCCACGGACAGCAGGAGCTGAGCAGTTTAGATCCTGATCCAACACAGAAAAGGCTGTGACCATGCTGTTACTGCACCCCTGGCTGTCTCAAAGCATTTTCTGGAGCTCATGGTGAGGTTCAGCTCTGCCCCAACACGGGAGCAAGGTGCTAAAATCTTGATAGGATCAGAAAAAGAAAGTGGTTTGTTACAAGCAGCAACTTCTTCCTGCAAAGACACAAGTGCAACACATTGGTGGTGGGAAAGAACCGGTGCTGATCTTCACTCCTGTTTTATTCATGGCCTCATTTCCCTCTGCCACAGGCAGCCATGAGGACCCATCCATGGCATTATTGTTGTTAATGAGTGAAGAGGAAAGAGCCCAGAACGACTCTGAGTTTCTAGAGCAAGGTTGGGGGATTGACACTCAAAATACAGACCTGTTTATGGGTGATCTGGCTCTGGGACATCTTGTTTAGAATTAAGTTTTATGTCAGCCCCTGAGCTGCCACTGTCAGAGCTCAGGCACATCGTGGTGAGGCCAGAGCAGGGTAAATAACAGCACTGCAGAATGTCTCTGTATCATCTCCCCCTGGCTGTAACCCTCCACTCCTTCCCTGCACACAAAAATGTGGCTCTGGTGACAGCGACCTCAGCACAAGGCATCTGAACCAGCTCAGCATTTCACACGTGCTCCAGGCTGTGCTGCAAGACCCTTCTTCCCACCAGTGCAGCTGCTGATTCAGGTGTTTTTCTCGTGTGCATAACTGAGTGGTTTCCAATCCCATCTTTGTGTCCAGCACCTCCCAGCTCCTCCCTCCCTCACTCCCTGAGATTGCTGAGATGTTCCAGGGAAGGAGAGTCAACACTGAAATCACAGAACCACAGATTCACAGAAGAATTTAGGTGGGAAGAGACTTTTATGGTGATCCAACTCCACGGGCAGGGACACCTCCCACTGTCCCAGGCTGCTCCAAGCCCTGTCCAGCCTGGCCTTGGACACTGCCAGGGATCCAGGGGCAGCCACAGCTGCTCTGGGCACCCTGGGCCAGGGAATTCCTGCCCACCCTCCCAGCCAGCAATTCCTGCCCCACATCCCATCTGGCCCTGCCCTCTGGCCCTGGGAAGCCATGGCCTGGCTGCTGTCCCTGCAGGCCTTGTCCCCAGTCCCTGGGCAGCTCTCCTGGAGCCCCTGGAGGCCCTGGCAGGGGCTGGCAGCTCTCCCTGGAGCTTCTCTTGTGCAGGTGAACACCCCCAGCCCTCCCAGCTTTTAAAATGCAGACTCCACTTCTCCACTCTCCCTCTGTCTGAGACATTTTCCTTCCCTCCCATTTGCCCATCCCTGCCTCTGTCACCTCCAGGAGCTCCTACCCCAGGATGCCACGAGCCCAATTATTTGGCTTCTTGCTCTTAGGTGCAACTCAACCATCTGTGGCTGCTGGTAACCAGAGCTCAGTTTTCCTCTATCCTCCCTCCCAGTGTAAAATCTAATTTTTAGCAATGCCTCAGACTTTATCACCCACGACTCCTGGTGCCCCCAAGCCTCATTCAAAGCCCCCCAAGGTCTCCCCTTTCCCCCAGCCCTACACCCCACACTCCTGGAGGCAGAGGAAACCAAACTGCACGGACAAGCCCTGGCTTGGCAGTGATGCCAAGAAACTTGGAGGTTTCCTGCTGGAGCACCTATGGAAAATGAACAGCTTATTTTTTCCTCCGTGTGCTCCCGTCCATTCACGCTGAACACTCCCCAGTGTTTCCTGTCTAGGCAGAAGCTCTGTTTGCTGTATCCAAAACCCTCTCAGAAAAGCCACAAGGCAGTCACATCCCAGCAGGGTAGCTGCCCTGGATGTTTTATGGGATCACGACATCGAACAGGTTATATTTGTACTGCTTTCACCAAAAAACAATCCTCCCCAATCTCCAAAAAGGGTTTTCAAGGACAATATTTTTTTTAATAATTTTTTTAAAAATTTAGATCATTGCAGAATTTCTTGAAGACCACTTATTTTGCTATCAACAGAAACAATCAGATTCCAGAAACTATTTAGAAAACCTTGCCTTGAGTAAATGAATCCCAGAACACTCGGGAAGTCACGTCCACCTGTTATCAGAAGCCACAAACCTTTGCAAGCACTAGGGTACATATCATCTAAAAAATCCCCTAAGCCTCCTAGTATTAAATGTAGCATTTATTAGAGCTATTAAGTGCTTTTTAAAAAGATCTTTTTAGTTATTTAAGAACTTAGAGATATTTTTGGGGAAGGTGTAATCCATTTTGGAAAGTTTGTTCCACATTTTTAAACCTGCTGGTTAAGTCACTGCTGCTGTTGCAAAGGATCTGTCACTTCCCTCAGGAGATGCAGAAAGTATTTTTATACTAAAAAAGTTGTGTATGCAGCACCATGTCCATATTTAACACATATGAAATGCCTCATTTTTTAAAGACTAAAGCTGGATAATTTTCGCAGCCTCTCTCTATCACATCTTAATTATTTTTTTCTTCCAATGAAACAGAAATATTTTCTCCTGGTTTCTTGAAACAAGGACAGTTCATGCATCATTTGGCAGCCCTGTGCAAGCAGTTTGTACTTGAATTTCCAGAAACACAGTGTGTTATTTACATTGCCAATTGCAACACTTTTTTTTCTGTGTAAAAGCTCCCTTAGATTTCACCAATCTTTTTTTTTTTTTTTTTTTTTTTTTGTGGATAAACAGACCCTGAAGGCAAGAGGAACACTGCAAGGAAGGAGAAAAGCTCCAATACTGTTAGAGCTGGAGGCCAAATACAAATTCCACACTCTCTCCCAGCTTAGGTTGATAAATTTCCTGGGATTTCAAGGTGCAGCCCCAGAATTTCGTGTTCCCTGGGACAGTGTTGATGCACAAGACATATCTGTCTCTTAATACGCTGTTCTTCCAGGGGAATGTGTTGATTGGCCCTCAGCTGGTCAAAAATGCATTTCTCATGGCTGTCCTGCTGCCCTGTGGGTGCTCCAAGGTCGGGAAGGAGAACTGGGAAAGGTTGAGGAACAGGAGGGGAGCTGCAGTGATGGGACCACGCCAAGACCAAAGGCACAGACCCCAAAGTGCCACCTGCTCCCACTCACACAGAGCCACCCCGTGTCTGTCACTGCTCCCATTCCAGCAGGCTGGAATGCCCCAAAATCCATCCCTTCCCAGCTGCTTTCCAATGGGAGCCATGGTTTTAGGGAGATGTTAACCCCGGAAACACTGGAGCCTGCAAACATCCATGGTCATTTCTCTTTAAGCAAGCCAGGCGTTATTAAATGGGAAACACCACATGAGCTGATGTTCCACGTTCCCAAGTTTTCAGAAACAAACAAAAAAAAAAGAGCTTGCTGTAAATCAACCCCAGTGGAATAATATGTAGGGGAAAAAAAAAAAAACCAAACCCAAAACAACAAACCAAAGGAAAAAAAATAAATCCTGGAGTGTATAGTTGTAGAAATATGACACAATACCAGAAAAAACCCCTCCAGAAAGCTCATTTTTAACTCTAGAATTTCACGTTTTCAAAAGGCACAGCTCATCCCACACTCCCACCCCTGCAGAGGAGAGAGGAGAAGCTGAAGGCATTTAGCAGACATTTGCATCTATATTCTGCAAGTAGCAGATGCAAAGGAAGAGATTCATTTCCCCTAACATAAGCCATCTAAAAATTAAATGCTGATAGTCATCTTGGATTCTTTTTAAACCCAGATTAAAATAGCTCCTATGTGCAGGTCTGCCTTGCTCCCTCCCCAGAGATTACAGAAAGCACTCAAGTGCCAAAATTAAATAGGAGGCTGAAATTAAACCAGAGCTCTCCCACCCTCAGCACAACTCCTGAATGCATGGCCTTGTATCCAAAGCACACTGGAATCCCTGGAAAAATCACGGCTGTAATCCTGGAAGGGTGTTTCAGCCCTGTGCTGCTGCTCAGGGATTTGGGGAGGTCAGGATGACCTGAGGTGCTGTGTCAGCCCCCCAGAGCGACCTGCCCTGCTGGCTGCCAGCACCCAGCACCCTTCAGGAGAGCACAGCAGTGTCCATTGGCTTGGCTTCAGATGGAAAGGCAGAAGTGGAAGCAAAGAAAACGCTCGTGTTCTTGACCTCTCTGCTGAGATTGATTGCTTGGGATATTTTTACTGTCAGATATCCCGAGCTCTTCCAGAGCAGCATCACTCTGAAAGCACTCTGAGCATCTCTGGGGGTGCAAAGGCAGGAACTACAGTGAAATCCTCAAAAGGGGCCTAGCAGGGCGAAGAAAAGGAAAACAAAAGAATTTAAACGTGTCTGTGGCCTCTATTTTTCACTGCGCTGCACCAACCACGCAAACAAGGGAACGCATGCACGCCTGGGACCAGGAGGGAGCAGAACCTGAGCAAAGCAGCTCATCCTCCCCACAGGACCCCACAGGACCCCCAAGCTCCCAGCTGGGTGCCCGAGGCCCAGGGTGCCCCAAGGCAGCACCCAAAGCCGCGGTGTGGCAGAGCAGGGATGGGAGAGCAGCAGGAGGAGCCCCCGGCTGCCCAAAAGGCACCACCAGGAGAGTCTCAGGCATCCAAGGAGGGAAAAGTCCTGCAAAGGAGCCCCCGATTTTGTTGCTGGAGCCTTGCTCTGCAAACCCAACACAAGAGTGATCGAGGGTTCTGCCCTTTATCAGCTCATTTTGAGCATCCAGCTGACAGGGAAAGAGCAGAGCAGGAGCAGAGAGGGGACCAAGCTCCTCAGCTTTTGTTCTAATTTTTTTTTTTTTTTTTTACGTGGCAGATGCTGGTTTTCCACGCACGCTGCCAGCTCCACAGAAGGTCTTTTTTTTTTTTTTTTTTTTTTTTTTTTTTTTTTTTTTTTTTTTTTTTTTTTTTTTTTTTTTTTTTTAACACGTTCCTTTGAGAAACAAAGGTTCGACGCAAAACGCTGCCCCTGATGAAATGTGGAAAGCGCCCGGTCTGGCTGCTGGTGAGTGCTGCTATTCATCTGACTAAGCAGCATTTGACATTTGGGCTTGGTGGGTCTCAAGTTTCCCTCTAGTAAGATATGGGCTGACTCCGCCGCAGCCAATCTCGGTCGGAGGCTGCGGATGGTGCCGGAGGGAGGGAGGCATGAGCACATCCCAGACGGCGCAGCACCCACGGGCTGCGTAAGAGCAGCGCTGCGAGCCTGACCTCAGCTGCACCACAGCCGTGGCACCGCTGCCCGGTCCTCCTGGACCTGCTGGGGATGCTGCCCGGCTGCAAATCCATCCATTTTCTTTCTTTTTATTTTTCTTTTTTTTTTTTTTATTTTTTTCTACATTACTTAACGACTTACACTTGTTTTTGCTTCTCTTCGCCCAGTTTTGCGTTTCCTGTCGCCCGCGTGGTTTTATCTTGTGCTGTAATCGGAGGCAAGTGGAAGCTGTTTTACAAGAGCCAGCGTCGAGTTTCCCAACGCAGGTTTGGGCTTGGTGCAATCTAACCGGCAGCACAAAGGGAAATCCTTTCTGTCAGCCAGCGTTTCAGAACAAACCCAGTCAAATTGAAATCATACCAAAAGTGACAGGCTTGCAGAGCTGCTGGCTGCGTGTTGCAAGGAGGCTGTGAGCTGAATCCACAACTCAGACATGTCCTCCCAGATGGAGAGAGTCCAAGCCAGACAACAATGCCACAGTCCAGTCTTCTGAGAGGTGTAATCCACAAAAAATCCCGCTCTGGGTGGATGTGTCGCTGCCCAAGCACAGCCAGCCAGCTGGAAAGGGCTGGCATGTTTGCCTTTGATGAGTAAAGCATTAAGTATGATTTGGTAGAGACTTTGTGGTACTGGGAAGATCTATAACATCCTTTAATCTTTGCATTTCTCTCCATCTTTTGTCCTCCTCCTCCCCACCCCAAGATTTTGCTTTATCTACAAGCAATGACAAGAGGGGAGCTGCAGCATAAATGACACGATTACTAAAATAAGTTCCATTTATAACTAAGAGTTCTTTAAGAATTACCACTTCCTGATGCAAGTACTAAACTCCTCGTCTACAAAATTTAAAACAGGCTTGTACAAGACAGTTTTTCAATGATTAAATAGCCCTTATCACCTTGTTTTGCACCAGACCTCCCAGGACTGTTAATGCAACATTGCCACAGAGTCTCCCAGCTCCTAACAGCACTGTCCCTGAAGACCCACTTGTCACTCTCATTTCCACTTCTTGAGACTTTCTATCAGTGGAAATGAAATTTGCAGAACTCATTGCATAACTTGTTCAAAAGGAATTAAGAACAAACATAAACACATCTCGTGGATGACAATGAGCCTCTGTGAACCCTGAACAGGCATCTAGTCACCCTAAAAGCTATCCAAGGGCCCGACCCCAGTCTCACTCACTGAGTGCAGAAAAAACACTCACTGCAGACCACAAGTGCTGCAGAACTCTGCAAAGCCATGGCTTATAAACTTTATTTGCCAGGTATCCCCATGCCCTGCCTTCAGGAGATGGATGGTCTCATCCAAGGATGGTTTTCTCCTGGTCCCTTGCTGCCCAAGAACTCTGGCAAAGCTCAGCCTGACTTTGAGCCATCCTTGGTGGAGAAGATGCTGGATTCCTCCTAAAAAGGGTCTTTGTGTCAGTGATCAGCCACGTGGTGTGGCTGCAGGCATGCACAGGTCTCACGTGTGCTGCACGCTGCTGCAGTCCATGCAAGATGTGGCATGTTCCTCAGCTCAAGGTACACCCCAGATCTGCTCTGCAAACACAGCTGGGCCTTTTCAGAGGCAGCCTGGAGAGTGCTCATGGACAAACATGGGTATGAACAGCCTTGCACACAAACATGGGTATGAACAGCCCTGCCAGGGCAGCTCCACAGGAAATTCGGGATCCTGAGGGACAGAACTGAGGAGTCACCTGTCCCAGGTCACCCCAGAGAACCCCTGCCAGCTGTGACACCGGTGCAGTGCACTCCTGCTGCCCTGCCTGGGCAAGGGCAGCATCCCCAGGGCACCCAGCCTGGAGGAACCCGCTCCACCCCACCCCTGCAGCCTGCAGAGCCCGGCTGGGGCAAGCAGAGCAGCTGTGGGAGGAGCAGAGCAGGTAGAACCAGTGCTCCCCACCTGCCAGGGAGCTTGCTGACGAGCAAAACCAGGGGCACAGTCCAAAACAAACAGCAGGAGAAACCACTTCTCCAAGGAACAGCTTGTCCAGGCTGTTGAAACTTGGAGGGCATTACAGCAGAGCAGCCCTGTCCCAGCAGGCACCTCTGCTGTGCACACTCCAAGGCTGGAAGCACACCTGGAAAATGGGATGAAGAGGCCAAACCCAGGAGAAGGGCCTGCCTTGTGCCACAGGCTGATCCCCAGTTCCACACGTTTGCTCTGGTTGTCTTTAGCAGGCACACATGGGGAGGAGGGACTGACACAAATCCAGCTCTGAGCACTCACAGCCATGGAACTCTGCATCTCACAAGGAAAAGGAGTGCAGGTTTTTCTCTCCCTGCTCCTCAGAAGGGGTACAAGCCTCACTCCTAATGGTTTCTTGTCTGTGGCACAGGAAGATGAGCAGGCTGCACCCTGTCCCATGGGGAAGCAGTGGGCTGGAAGGGATTTCTTCCAGCAGCACAACCACCATCCCTGGAGGGCAGGATGAACTGGGTGCTCAGTTTAAACTGCCCCTTAAAAATCACATCTAATTTTCCTTGTTCTAGCACGGAGCTGCACATCCACCAGGTAACCTTAGGGTTGAGACTGGAGGAGCCCTGCCACACTCAGCATGCACACAATATTCACATAATTGTGCAATAGTAGCTGCAAAAACTCCTATCATTCAGGCATCAGGGTCTGAAATGAGAGGAGAGAGACCTCTTTTTCTTCTTCCCAGCACAAGGTGGGCTTGGAGAACACCACCAACCTGCAAAAGGCAGTGATGCCCCAGCTCACACTGATAGCCACCAAGCTATCAGCACTGTGCACACACCTGCAGTTCTGTGAGTCACATAAAACATTTTTAGAAATACAGTTGCCATCACTAGAATGTTATATTCCCTGTGAAGAGTCCTTCCTTTGTTTTCCTATCTCAAACTCTCACGGCTGAAAGGGGCACAGGCAGCTCCACTTGCAAGTTTACTAGCAGATTAACAGAAACCTTGAGGAGCTTCAGCATATTTCTGGTGGTTGATGTCCTAAAGGATTTTATTTATACGAAATCCATGCTTTAAACAGCTGATAGTCACTTCAAAACATGTCAAAGTGACCCCAGTTCTGGCCTCAAAGGATCTCACAAATCACAAATTTACGTAACAAATAAGGCTTCCCCTGGGACAAACAACAGACTGTAAAATGCACTTGTTCAGCAACTGCTGAGCGCACTCATTTCCTAATCGAGCCCTGTGGATGCAGCACACACCATCTTAACCTTATCTCCCCTCATCTGGCACTCAGACTATGTGCTCACACAGCAGCTGTGCTCCTCCAGAAGCACCGTGGTGCTCAGGTGCCAGGTTTTTCAGAGATGAATCAAGCACAGAATGGTGAAGAGCTACAGGAGCTACACAGGACCCTAAAAACCTGCCTGGCACAGCCCCAGCCCAGCCCCATTCATGGGGGATGAGGAGCCTGGGCACTGAACATCCCCTTTGGCAGCCTGGAACTCTCTGTCAGATGCAGATAAGGAGCTGCTTCAGCTGTGGATGCTGCAGGTGACTGGTTGGCATGTCAGGGGCTGAGTCACACCACGGAGCTCCCCACCTGCAGCCTGGCAGTGGCCAAGGCCAACAGCAGAGCTCAGCTGCTGATGAGCACTTTGGGAAAGGGCCAGGTAGCCAGGCTGGTGCTGGAATAAGCTCAAGGGCTGGAACATTGAAATCAGGGCCAGGAACTTGAAAATCAGGTTTTGTCTCATTATCCACAGTCTACCAGATTCTGACACCCACTGCATGGTGTGCTACAGCTTTGTACCAGGCATTTGGTACATCCCTGATAGCCCATCCCTGGAAACATCCCAGGCCAGGCTGGATGGGGCTCTGACCAACCTGATCTAGTGGAATCAACTCATTGCAGGGGGTTGGACTGAGTGCTCTTTGAAAGTCCCTGCCAACCCAAACTATTCTGTGATTCCGTGGTCTATTCCAGCACTGTCAGTGGTAAATAACAGCTTGACAAGATATCTCACACAGGGGAGGCATCTAAGAATTTTAATGTACTTCATGCCACAGAAAAATAGGTTTTTTAAGTTCAGATTTTACCCATCCTAACAGCTCTGTTCCAGATAGATTCCAATTAGATTCTATTCAGGGCTTGAGGCAGAAACAACCTACTGACTTGAGCTCAAACTTTGCACAGCGGGTTGTGTTCAGGAGAGCATGAGGAAGTGGGATTGTGGGGAGGGAGGGAGGGAACCCAGCCTTTGCTGTGCTCTGCAGTTTTGCACTTTAATTCCCAATGTCTCCTGTACTTGTGCAGAATGTTCTTCAGGTCCACAGACAGGAGACAGCGACGTGGTCTAGCGAGAGGTGTCCCCCACACATTCCCTGATTTTTTGACAGGGGAACCACCTGCAGCGTCAAACCGAATCCAAGAATCTCCTGATACACAAAAATCTGGCTCCTGCTCTCTCTGAGAAGCAGGCTGAGGGATGACAACGAGCTCACTGCACCCTCAGCAACCCCATGGAGAGGCCCATTCCCAGTGACACCCCCTGTCACTCCGGCTGCCTCCAGACCTTGTGCCAAATAACTGCACCAATGCCCACACTGAGGACATGGGAAGAGCAGGGAAGGAAAGGTGTAAAGAAAGGAAAAAGAGAATTTCTCTGCATGGTTAGAGCCCCAAGCTGCTTAACCTCCACCACACATGCAGGGATGGGAGTCACTGGCACTCCCCCGTCCTGCCCAGGGGAGTCACAGTGAAATCCTCCTCCAAAGACAGTGACTGAAACTGGAATTACACAGGTGGTAGCAACATACTGCAAATTCCTTGGGTTTGCTTGGTCCTCAAGTCATCCTCAGGGAATCTATTTTTAGCCCTGCAACTGCATTTTTCCATGGCCCTCCATGACCCTTCCTCCCACCCCAGTGCTGGGCAGAGCAGGAAAAGGCTGAAGACAGAGACCAGAGACCTCAAACAAACAGGACCTGAGCAAGGGGCACACCTGTTTTGCAGTACCAGAGTCATGGGTCTCCTCTGCAGTACCTGGAAGCTGTCCTGAGAGAAAACAGCAGCACAGAGCCCTGCAGCACACACCTCTGCCCAGAGCACCAGGATTTTGGGTTCCCAGTCCCCAGGACAAAATGCTACAGCTGGTGACAGAGGCAGGACACCCCTGGTGAAGGCACACAGCACTTGAACCTCACCCTTTCTTTAGAAACAGCATTAATGAATAAATTCTAGTGTTTGTGTAGCTGCATCCAATACCTGCCACAGTGAGATCTTGGTTCACATCCATATTGCCCTTTCCCTCAACTTCAAACTACTATATTCAATATATATATATATTGAATATATATGAATACAAGTATATTCAATATATACTACTCCATAGTAATACTCCTACTCCATACTCAGCCTACTCCATATTCTACCTCCTTACAATCTCTCCTGGACCTTATTTGCAGACTGACACTTGTTCACTGTTAGAGAAGTAGTCATAAGTGTTCTACTTTTTGCTCACCACAAACTCACAATGTTTTTCTCCAAATTAGTAATATTTCTTTTTACCATTCTAGCAACGGCAGAGTTGCTGAATCTCACGGTTTTGTGATTATTTTTAAGGTGGTTTAGAAGTTTCTGGAGTCTGGTGAATGTATTTTTATCAAAAAGAGTGCATCTTTAGTTTGTACAGGTGAGGAATTTTAGCCTGGTGAGTGTCAGAAGATGCTCCTGAAAATGAGTTTTTTCATGCTCAATCCAACAATTAGTGTTCCAGTAAATACAATTTCTCAATGCTCTGCCATCTATTAAGTTCTCCCTCCCGTGTTAAAATTATGTTGTCTTCTGCTTCACACACTAGATTTTACAAATCTCTTCTCAAGATCTTAAAAAAATCTCTATTTATAAATAACCACAGCAGAGGGGAAAAACATTGTTGTGTAAAATACTTTTACAAGAAAAACAAAAAGCCCAATGATTATATCATGTGTATCTTGTACTAGAGCTAAATGTTTATAAAGAGGGATTAATTTATTTTTTCCTCCCTGACAACAGCTATAATAAATACACTGCTAGAGAAAACATGTGAAGTAGAAGACATGCACTCAACAATGAAGAAATATGTTTGGATATAGCTCAGTGAGGAACTCACAGAAGAATCTAACACCATAATTTTTTTCTTTTTTATGAGACAATAAAAAATTCTTTTTTGAGCTTCCAGCCTGATGTCAGTGCTCAAATCTCTCAGAGTAGAACTTGGGTGAGTTTTCTTTTGAGATGTGTTCAGATGTGCTTGCAAGCTCCATTAACTGATTAGATGGTAACAGGAATGAAAAACATTTCATGGGTTAACAGAGGTTATCAGGCAGCAACACAGAAATGAGGGCACAAAGCCTTTCCCCTCCTCCTGCTTCCTGCAACCCCACAGTTCAGGTTTTGGCTCATAAATGGTTACTTTGTTCTGGTTCTGGTTTTTGTTATTCCAAGTCCCGTGCTGCTAATGTGGAGGTGTGTGATGTCTGTGCTTGGGACAGCAGGGAATTTGGTGTGCCTGGCTCTGGGTGTCCAGCTGGGCATCACAACCTCTCCAGACCAGCAGGTTCACTCCCAGAGCTTGCTGCCTTCAGCTGCTGTGCAACAGCTCCCTGTCTCGATGATTTTCACAGAGATTAAAGCTCTGCTTTCACAATCACTCACGCCACATTTGGGCAATTCCTCATCTCACAGAAAACGCATCCAGCCCAGGCAGGGCGTGAACACACAGCCCTGCTTCTGCTGAATCAGAGCAGCAGTGTGACCACCAGAGGGAAAACAATAGCTGCTCTGGTTTAATACCTGCCAAGGGGAGCCTGTCACGCTGACAATTTCAAATAGCTGTGGATTAGCAGCCTGAGATTGCACCTGATCTGCACTGCAATTCCTGCAGCTCCAGCTTTTTGACCAAGCATCACTGGCTCTGCAGCTGGACTTGTTCTCAAAGAGCAATAAGTCCAAAACCATTACCTTTTGATCTTAACTCTCTTCCACTTATCCAGTGTAAAACTAACAACCATATGTGTAATTCAAACTTATGCTCCAGCCCATTTGTTGAATTTACTTTTTCATGTAAATGTACCAAAGCCAGCAAAGACATCACCAGCACCAGGTTCCTTGTAGCTGTTTCCAGAAGAGGGGAAGTGAATCCCCGTTACCAAACCCTTAGCTCTGGGCTCTCAGAAGGATTAATTTCCCTTCTGATCCCCCACAGCATCCCCCTGCAGCATCCCAGTCAGACAGCATGGACTTTGGCAGGTGGAGAGGCCAGACAGAGCCCTGCCCAGCTTAACAGCATCACACCAGATGGAAAACGTCTGGATTTGCAGATGGAGGAAGAGCTTAATAGAAATACTCTCACGATGAGGTGAGACTTCCCCGAAAATACGTACTTTAGGAGCTTCAAGATGTAAATTTTTTTTATACATAGAATGCTACACAACATCCCATCTTCATTACTGGAGCTCCACTAGCAGTGCAATAGAACTGCTTGTATTTAATCCAGAAAGGAATGTGACAGGTAAACCCATCTCTGTCAGGGCTCTGTACCTTCTCCCTCTCTCACACACACAGTTGTTAAGGATTAAGGTTTAATAGCTTTTTTCTTTTTTTTCTCCTACTTTTTTTTATTTTTCTTTTTTTCTGGACCAAGGAACCATAGAATTATTCATCAGCACTCCAGTCATCACCCCTTCAAACTGCAGTTGGGGATCACTCTGTTAAAGCACCAAATGCTTTCCAAAGCCACTGGAGTCCAGCAGCACCTCTCACTCTGGGGTGCAAAACAGCACAGACATGTTGATGTTGTGGCAGCTGCCTGTTTAAAAACCATAAGAGCCTGAATTTTCAGGTGCTTCAGTTTCAAGGTTTAATCTATCAAGCACTCAGGAGAAAGTCTGTGCTACTGCAGGGAATGCAGATGCCTTTGCCAGGCTGGGACAGCTGCAGGGTGTCTACAACGCTCCACCCAGTGGTAGAAACCTACACCTGCCTGAAGGAGTAAATCCTGCAGAGTTCTACACGGGCAATAAATCCCACACACGCCTTCTTTCCCCACACGGTTCAAAAAGGGAAAGAAATTAACATTTTCATTATACTGCATAATAGAGACTATTCACGTAAAGAGTACAACTGAGCCTAAAAAGGTTAAAAAAAAAAAAAAAGTATGCACTCAGTGCACTTAAAGTATGTGATTATCCCTCTAAAATCTAACACATTTCTTATCTCCCGCTCCTTCCAGGACACTTAAATTCCCCTAATCCCAACTGCTCTCAGCAGAGATGCCTTAATTTCCCAAAGGCAGAAAAACAGTTCTACCACTGTTATATCCAGGAAATCAGAGAGCATAGTTGGGAATTAGTACAAGGATCAGGTATTTCTGTTGTTATTCTGTAATAAATGATAGGGCTTACTAGCAAAGACAAGCTCAGACCAAAGCCTCAAGGCTCAGCACCCCTGTGCATTGTGGAAGATTGGCTCAGGAATCAAACATCAGTGCTCGCGCTCATCTTTAATGATAACTCAGCAAGAAAAAAAAAAACGTATTTTGAATCCCTGCCCATGGCACTGGGGTTGGAAGTAGATGATCTTTAATGTCCCTTCCAACCCAAACCATTCTGTAATTCTGTGATTCTGTATTCTGAAGCAGAGTTTGTGCAGGGCCTAGCACAGGACCTGGTTTTGGCCTTCTGGGAATGCCATGCTCTAGGCTTAGAAGTGAAATCAGGAACTGCAGAAGAGGAATGCAGAGGGATTGTCGCTGGTCTCAACCATCCAACAGTTTAATTGGCACAACGCAGATTTAGATGAGATGTTGGGAAGGAATTCCTGGCTGGGAGGGTGAGGAGGCCCTGGCACAGGATTCCCAAAGCAGCTGTGGCTGCCCCTGGATCCCTGGAAGGGCTCAAGGCCAGTTTGGAACAATCTCATCTGTTGGAGAGTGTCCCTGCCCATGGCAGAGGGTGGAATGGGACAGTCTCCAAGGTCCTTTCCAACCCAAACCATTCCATGACTCCATGAACACATCCCTCTGACCTGGCTGACCCCAGCTGGGTGTTGTGGAGGAAGCTGAAGTCCCAGTAACTTCATGGGGAAGGATTTTTCTCTGCTTCACTTTAGTGTGGCAAAGCCCCTCATCAGAGGTTCCTACAGGAAATTAATGGGATAAAAATGGAATGATATGGGAATAAGCAGTTGGCTCACACTGCAAAGAAAGGTTGCTGGCAGGAGGATGTACATAATTTATGCTGATAACACATTTGTCAACGTTTCTGGAAGTTGGAGCTTATGCGTAGAAAGTTCTCAGGAAAATAAGGTGGACATCATGAAGCATTCTGCAGAAAATTATTCAGGATGACCAAATGGAGCTCTCATAGCTAGAATTACACATGAATCTCAAAATTTTGAGTGATAAAAAAGGGGAAATGAAACATTATGTGCTAAATAAAGCACATGAACGGGATTTACTGTAAAGACACAACGATGAGCTCAGAAAGAACTGTTATTACATGGGGAGGAGATCCTGGAAAAACTTCATCTGGTTGTCTGAAAATGAGAATTCAATGATCATCCACAGTCATGAACTGCCCATAAATTCCTTCCTGAGGGCAAGAGGAGAGGCAGCACCCATCCATGATCTCTGTGACCAGTGACTGAGGGAATGACATGAAGTTTTCTAAGGGCAGGTTTGGGTGGGAGATCAGGGAAAGGTTCTTCCCCCAGAGGGTGCTGGCACTGCCCAGGCTCCCCAGGGAATGGGCACGGCCCCAAAAGCTCCAGGAGAGCTTGGACAGCGCTGCCAGGGGTGCACAGGGTGGGATTGTTGGGGGGTCTGTGCAGGGACAGGAGCTGGACTGGAAGATCCCTGTGGGTCCCTTCCAACTCAGATTATTCTATG
>OU383776.1:966797-1008037 GCA_910950805.1 Acrocephalus scirpaceus scirpaceus | reverse complement strand
TCAAATATTAATCCTCACTGAGGTAAATCTGCAGTAAAACAATTGTTCCAGACACCCAGTTTGGGTGCAAGAAAATCAATAATGTGAGTGTTTCCAGGGAATACAGCATATTTGTTAGCTCAGTTAACCACAACAGGTGGTCAAATTCTTTTTCTGGGAAAACCAGAAGTGAATTGTGGCATCTTCCCAACACGGTATGAGATACCTGAAATAAATACAAATATAACCCCAAATCTTAGTCTTGCTGTTATTTACGTACTGGAAGCAAAGTCAAAACCCAGTTTTGCTCACTCCAGTAAGCAAATTTCAGCCGATTTCACTCCAGTGTCTGCTTTTCCACCTGCTCAATATCTGACTGGAACTAGATGATCTTAAAGCTCTCCTTCAACCCAAACCATTCCGGATTCTACAATTCCGTAAGATGTGTGTCTTTGGCTTCACCCTCACGCCCCACCCTTGAGTCTGTAACACAACCCAGAGGCTGGCAGCTCTCTGAAGCCCCAGGATTTTGGTGTGGCTGCATTTCCCACAGAGGATCCCCCTGGTGCTGAGGGGCCCGTGCCACACTTACCGGTTGGTCTGGCACATGCCCTGGTAGGCTTCGATGGCGTCCTCCTGGTCAACGTGCCGGTCACTGTTGGGCCAGCTGGCGTTGGGGGAGTTGCTCTCCTGGAGTCAAAACAGCAATGTGACATCCTACTTTAAAACTCTGCCTGGCTCCAGAAGTTCCTGACACCAAACAACTCCCAGTTATTCTATTAAAAGCACCCCTGGGGCATCCATCGAACTAGTGAGTTTCTATGAATGCACACACATGCAGCAGGAGAGATAAGAGCTGGAGGAAAGATGCAGAGATAGGAGATGGAAGAAGGATGCAGTGAACTTGGGAAGAGGATAAGCAGGGTGCTTGGCTTGGTCTGAAATAAAAAACACACCGAAACCTTGAGGAATGGTAAGACAGTGAATCAATAAAGATTGAGTTTCTGGAAAATGTGCCCTTCCATTGGAATGTGCTCTAAATACAAATCACAGCTGTTTGACAGAGAGGCTCCCTTCTTGCCTGTGTGTTAGAAGAAACACATTACAGCTGCTCCAGCCTGAAGTGAGCAGAATCTGGTCTAGAAACTCTTTTTCCTCACCCCATTTCCTTGCAGAAAAAGGTAATTGCTGCAAAACATCACCAGGAGCACGCTGAACCACACACACTGTGCAGGGGTGGTGTGGGCTGTCTTGCCCTCATCAGGTATGGGGGTAAGCACCCTAGGGCAGCACCGTGGCACAGAGAGTCCTGGGCTGTCTGAAATGCCAGGGGCTACATCTCACCCCCAGGCAGGACCTCCTGTATCCCTGCACAACCCTCCACACCCTCCCTGTGCCATCCTGCCCACCAGAGCAGGAACAGCACTGCTCAGGCAGCCAGTGAATCTCCACCAACAGAGGGGAAGAAGGAAAAGAAACTCCATTACCCTCTCCTTTACCATGTTTTTCCCTGTCTCCTTCTGCTGGGCTGCCTTCATGATCTGCGACCTGAGGATGAGCACCTCCTCCTTGCGCACCTCCAGCTCCTCGTTGGCCGATTTCAGCTGGTTCAGGAGGAGGCTGTAGCTGTCCTGCAGGTCGTTGGAGGAGTTGTTCTGCGTGGCGTGGTCTGCGATGGCCTTCCTCAGCTCGTTGAGCTCATTTTTCAGCTTCTTGTTCTCCGACTCCAGCTCTTGCCTCTGGAACACATGGAGCCATCAAGCAGTTCAGATAAACTCCTTTGTGGGGCCTCATCCTGCTCTGAGATGCCACTAAGGTGACTCAGTTATTGATGATTACAGATCAATGCAAGCCAGGATCTGGGGTGTGCTGCCAGCCCAGCCATCTGTGGTTCAGGGAAGGATTTTGCTTTAGTCAGCAGTTGCTATTTAATAACAACACTACAGGGTGACTCGGGGTACTTTTTATTTCTTGACACTATTTCTAAACACAAAAATAAGCTGTAAAAGAAGCTAAGCATGATCTTTTCTCCTCCACCTCTTTTCCTTCTGAATCAGTAAATCACACAACCTCGAGAACACTCAGTTCACCTTTCATATTCATTAGATAAGCTGGAAGATGCTGATTTGCTCAAACCACCATGGCAGGCATCCCTAGGTGAGCCACGGGTCTGTGAATTCCCTTTTCTCATACAGTTTGTAATTCCCCATCCCAGTGCAGTGTTTACAGCTGGAGGATTTCCTCACCCTGACGTCTCCTCAGCCACTGGTGTCTGCAGGCAGGGCCAACACTGTGCTAGTTTGATCCCAACTGACTCTCCTGAATAACAACATCTTTGCTGAGACAACTGAAGGGCTTGTTCACTTTTGCATGGCAGCAGAAGACAGAAGAATAGGACTCTGGCAGCTAAGGCAGCCTTTATTTTAGTCTGTCACCACAAAGCTTTGTTTGCAGGTGGCAGCACAACATTTGGCAGCTCTTTGCCACCACTCAAAACCCACCTGGAGAATCCTTGCTGGCAAGAGCAGCTTTGCTCCTGCACATGGTGCAATCACAGAATCATGGAATGGTGTGGGCTGGAAGGGACCTTAAAGCTCATCCAGTTCCAACCCCCTGGCATGGGGGGTGGCAGGGACACCTTCCACTGTCCCAGGTTGCTCCAAGCCCCATCCAGCCTGGCCTGGAACACTTCCAGGGGTCCAGGGGCAGATTTCCTGGGAAACCTGTACCAGAGCCTCACCACCCTCACAGCCAAAAACTTCTTCCCAATATCCCATCTAAACCTACCCTCTTCAAGCTTAAAACCATCAGTGCTTGCAGTGGGTCACAGAGTGGGTGGGAACTCCTGGGGTCCTGTTCACAGCAACCCACCCTCCCTTTGCACTGATCCTCCACCTCTGGCTGCTGCATGGTGGCACCCAGGACTGCTCCCTCCTGTCCCCACGCTCCCAGATTTCTCAGGGAATGCCAAACCCCAACAGGACCCTTGTCCCTCACGGCACAAACCAACAGCCCTGCCTGTGAGCTGACAAAGTCTGCTGTCTGATGTGGGGTCAGCTCTTTCCCAGGGACCATCCATGTGGATTTTCCAGGGTCTAGCACTGCACAAGATCATTCCCCATTGCCACCCATGTGTCTCATCTCCCTGCTGCTTGCTGAGCCTTTCCACAGCTTCCTTTCACAACCCCTCTTATCTCTGGGATATCTGCTTCATTATCAGCTTGGGCTGAGTCAAGCTGATGAATCCAAAAATGGCTGGGGGGGGATGCAGGCAATTTATACAATTTACACAGTGTGTAGCTAGCACAGCTGTGTAAACCCCGTTTCCATAGGAAACGGGTGCTGTAATTATAAATCCTTACAAATTATAAATAGCATGGCTTATCACAGCAGAGGTGTGAACAGAATAGCTGATCTGGCATCTGGGCAGCATGCTCCTAGCTGAACAAACAACATCAGTAATGGGGCATATTCAGGTACTTTATACCATCTGTCATGAAAAAAACCGAAAGAAAAGAAATGCCTTAGATCCATCAATTCCTCCACATCAGGCACGGCAGAGGGAGTGTATGAGACATGGGATTTTCTCTAACTGGTGTTGAAAGCAGGAGTTGGAAGTGTGTGCATGGTGGGAATTGATAGCTCAGTGGGTTTAACCCTTCCTGCAACGTGGAGAAGCATCACCCCTCACTGATTGTGAAAGCAGTTACCTTCTTTTCTACTAAAATAGCTCTTCTGAGGGTTTTGTTATTTGTGTAAGACCTCTGCTTTCCTTTTCCTTAACCTTCCTCCTCTTTGTATCCCTTTCTCCCTCTCTTCTTTATCATGGGTCAGCCACAGTGCTAACTCCAAGGACTGGTCATTTCAAGCTCTGCTCTGGTTAAAATCAAAGCCAGGAAGGCCAGGAAAGAAAGCACTAACCCATAACCCTGCTCCAAGGGCCCCTACCGTACTCTCCTTTCAAAGTTGACATTTAAATTTATTCCCTACTCCTTTCTTTGTGGATTTCACGGGGCAGTGTTAAAACACCTTCTGTCCCCAGCTCATACATCCTTTCTGCATCAGCACTTGCCATGGGAGATCAGAAGCTAAAATAAAAAGCTATGGATGTGGAAAGAGATTTCTACTGGCAAAGTGAAAAATGCTCTTTCCTCAGCATTGTCCATTCATGCTGATTTATTTGACAATGATCTGACAAATAGATTTGACCAAAATATTTTACAGCCAGGATGCACTGAACTTGAACTCACACTTTCCCCAACATATGCAGTGTTAAAGAGCTCTGACAGGGGTACCCAAGCACTAATGGTGATGGAAATAGCTCAGAGGTCAGCACTGCCATGCCAGGATTTTGCCCCCTCTCTTCTTTTCTGCAGGAAAAGAAAATGAAACCCTCCATGCAGCTCGTTTTATGATGAGCTGCCAAGCCTAAGGGATGAAACAAACATCCCAGCTATGCAATGAGTGAGGAACTGAATTATGCATCATGGTCCTGCTTGGAATCCCAGAATGTGTGAGTTAGGATGGATCTTTAAAGGCCACCTAGCCCAGCTGCAGGGACAGCTTCCACTAGAACAGGCTGCTCAGACACACAGAGTCAGAGCAAGAGCTCCTTGGTGCTTTCATTCCCACTGCCACTTCCCCAGCTCGAAAAAAAAAGGAAAACACATTTTTCACTGGCGTGTCCGAGGGACATATCTCCTTGTTTTGCATTCCTGGATAATGATTAACCAAACATCTGGCTGGGTGTATTTTGGGACAGCATTTTCTGAGAAATGCATTTATCCATTACGAAGGACAGGTAACTTCTGCCTGTAAATTTATCAGTGTTAGCTCAAGTTTCACACATTTCTTTTCAGCTTTACAAAACTAAAAAACCAGATGAGTCTTTCTAACAGAGTGCTGTGCCTCACTCACTTCCCTGCACCAGAATCTGCATGCTAATTCCAAAGGCAAATCCCTGCTACCATAGGTGTCGTGGCAGTAATAATTGCAGTAATAATTAATAATAAAGACATCAAGCTGGAGGACAGAAGACACTTATGAAGTGTCAGGAAATGTGCTGGCTGCAGAAAGCAAACCTGCACAGCCATCCAGTGACACCCACACCTTGTATTGTCCTGCTTGAGTGGCTGTGAGTGCCAAAAGTGTCTGGAATGGGACATAAAAACATGGAATCTTACAACAGCAGAAGTAGTTTGAGTTGGAAGGGACATTAAAGCTCATCTCGTCCAAACTGAAAGAGAGAAGGTTTAGATCAGAAAGGAGGAGAAAATTCCTGGCTGTGAGGGTGGGGAGGCCTTGGCACAGAACAGCTGTGGGTCCTTGGATCCCTGGCAGTGTCCAAGGCCAGGTGGGAGCAGCCTGGTGTCCCTGTCCATGGCTGGCTAACTGGTACCTCACAAGCCATCCAAGAGCACCCACAGAAAGACTGTCCTGTGTCTTTTTTAGAGCTTTTAGGCAACTCAGACTATTTCCCCGAGATAAAAGTCTTTTCAAGCTGGTGAAAATGAAAAATAAACATATTCACACAAAGTTCTTAAAGGAGCCAGGGATAGTACAAATATTTGAGATATGTATTAGCAGGAGAAAGGGAAGAGAGGAACAGCTTGGTCACAGCCATGGAAGCAGCTGTCAAGGGGGAAAAGAAGCCCTCAAAATCAGCAGTAAGTCACTCTTGCCTTGCAGACAGAGACTTCAGGCTGTGTCCTGTGTTCAGGTGTGGGGAGAACAGCAGGGAAGTGTATTTGTCTCTTTTTTTCAGTGGTCCTTCTCAGGTAAACACTCCTACAGGGAATGTGAAATCCCTGCAGGTTCACTTTCTGTTTTAGACTAAAGTTTAAAGAGCTCTGCATTTTTAGCAACACATGCCACCTATTCTTATGAAATGATATTAACATTAAACAGTATTATAAAGTTTGTTAGATATGTAGAACTATGAATGCTAGTGTGTTAGTATAAAGAAAGCAGGAAAATCCAAAATTAGTGTTTCCACTTTGAAATTCCAGGGTTAAGAAAACACACTTAAAACCCTAAGGAAACTCACTTAAAACCCTTAAAACCCTAAGAAAACACACTTTGTGAATTCACACACAAGTCAGAACTCCAGAAGCCATTTAAGGAGATGGTGATTCTCACCTGCTGGGTTTCCCCCTTCCAAACTTTAACTCCATTTTTCTCTACAAGGTCAAGAAACTGAAATCTTCCACAAGAATGTTTAATCAACTGGAAGACACTTGGAGAGTGGCCTTGCCATGCCTCCTCTCCAAGGGGCTGTGCAGAGGTACAAGGAAATTCAGTGGAGTTTCCCTCCATCACAAACAGCACATTTAGCCAGAGCTGCACCAATATCACACCAGGAAAATAAAATTGGATTGATTAAGTGCCACAAGAATCTACTGCTAGAGATAAGAGTTTAGTGAGGGTTGGACATCCTTTCCATCTCTAATTTCTGCTTTTTTTTGCATCTTTCTGAGGAGATGATGCAGAAGCAAAATTTGGCATTACTACTGACAGATGGTTTAGCATCATGTTGTTCTGGAAAGCATATGCTCCTCTGGACTTCTCAGTTGCACTGCAATATTTCTTAAGGGGATAGGGAGAGAAGGAACATCAGAAAGGTATGTCTGCACTGAAAAAGCAGCATTAAAAAATTCCCTTCGTAACCCTATCCTAGGAACTGGTTTTCTCAGGATAAGCAGGATGTAAGAATTGGTCTAAAGCAGTGAAGGCCAGAAGTGTTTGAATACAGTTAGAGCAGGAGGATAGAACACACAGAAGCTGCAATAGGAGCCCAGGAGGTTTCAGTTCCTCTGATTGTCACAGGGAGAAAGTGATGGGGACAGAAACTGTCAGGATTTAGAGCTTGGGGGCAAATGAATTCTGGGGTAGGGTAATAGCTGAGAAAAAAACAGGATGACTTTGGTCAGACAGCATTTCTGCTGGGAGATGGGGGCTAATACTGCAGATCACACAGATTTATCTGAGTTTGACTGCAAATCACACCACAGATTTACCTGGGTTTGACTGCAAATCACACCACAGATTTACCTGGGTTTAACCTGAGTGGCACCTTGGGACAGTACGGAAAATGGGCAGGAAGCAGAGGTGGAGCCTGGAATTTACACCTACTGCAAAGCTGACTGCTCAGACCTGCAGTGCCCTGTCAAAGGGAGCCCAACAAAGTCCCAGAGGGAATACCTGCCACGGAAAAAGCCCCCTTCACCCTGAGTGGGTTTGTTACCTCCATGGATGACTCAGGGACAGGTAGATCAGCAGAGAACAGATGTTGCCCTGAGAGAAACATCTGTGAGCCCATCCCAGGCCCAGGAGCTGATGGAAAGCTACAGCTTTCCAACTGCCCTCTCTAACAGAGCTGATTACAGCAGGTTTTGGATTTTTATCACCTTCACACTTTTCTTTGAGCTGCTGGAGCCATGCAATAGGTTCCAGCACTAAGTAGAAGCCTCTCACTCACCTTCAGGCTGTTGTATGCAAAATCTTCATGTTCCGAAGTCACTTCAGTCTTTGTTTCAATTACCTGTGCAGATTAAAGGGGTAAATTTGTATTTAGGAGCAGGCAGAGGAGCTGGCACACAGCACGGGGTAGCTGGGCACTTCTCCATCAGCATTCAGCCCTGCTGGCCAGCTCAACCATAATAATGTCATTAATTGCCATCAGACAGCAGCCCAGCAACACCAGTGGGGCAGAGGACACTCCAGGAGAAATGGGTTTAATCTCTCATTAATATCTTGACAACTGTGCCTCGCTGCAGCTTTCAAACAATGGCAGTCATTAAGGGAACAATCTTCAACACAGCAGTTGGAAAACAGGTTTTTAATCCTCCTGCAGCAGGAATGAGAGGCTGGGGAAGTCTCCTGTTTCATGTGTTTCCTGCAAACTGCTAGGGGTGATCAATAAGGGTATCTAGTGAAGCAAGTAAATAATTACTGCTGATGATCTTGTTGAGTCTCTTACTGCATTTGTTCAAAGGTACACTGATCTCACACTGGAGAGTAATAAGGAAAATAATTCCCAAACAAAGCAACAGAAGCCCCAGAAATTTCAAATATGCAGCCAAGAGGGATGGTGTTTGCCCAACAATTTGTAAAGGAGCATCTTCAGTGCTGCAGGACACCAAGCACACAGCATTGCTGTTTCATGGCACACTCTGGCCTCTGACAGCTACAGAACCTTGGCCACAGATGGCAGGGAAAGGACATACAAGAGATCTGCTATTTAAAGCCCCCATCCCAGAAGTCAGCTCACCACAACCTGGAGAGCTGTACTTTCAGATTTACAGATTCCTGTCCCCTGAGGTACCACTGGGCTGCCAGTAACCTTGATTTTTTTTAATATACATGTTTTTAATTTGCTTTCAAGCACGCAACTCAAACTGCAGGAAGTTTTGTTTTGGTGGGGGTTTTTGACAAGGCAGGAAGAATACAGCAAAAGAATACCTCTGCCTTGAAACAGAAATGAAGAACCCATTCTTCTAACAGCTATCCTGACATTTCTGATTAACTACACCACTTTTAACCTGTATTCCTCTCTTTGACCATTAATGAGGAAAAAAACCCACCCAAAACACACAGAAGATAATAAAACCAAACTGAGGACACCAGCCTAACTTTCAGAAGTGCTTTTCAGCTCGTGCCACACACTGCTGGATGAGGGGCAGCCAGAGAAATGCCTGAATAACAGAAATCATCCAAAAGGGAGGGATGTTGAACGTGCAGGGTGCCACATGTGAGACAGAGGGTCACTGCTGTGGAATAACATGTGCCAAAACTGATTCTACATTTCATTGCTTTCAAGAAGCTTAAGATATTGCCCTAAATACATTATAACCAGTTAATAATAGGACAAAGTTAAACCAGTTTGGTTTAACAAATAAATAAAGCAGTTCTCCAATTGTCCAATTGTCCCTAGCTGACAAAAAAAAGGTTTAGCTTCATTTTCCAGATGGATTTGTAGCCTCTGATGTTGAATTTGTCACTCTCAAAGCTAAATTCCTACATCATGTGGCCTCAGGCAATCAAGGAAAGTCAGCTAGAAATATGAAATGTTAGTATCCATGAAAAGAGGCCTCTTGCCTGGGATTTCTTGCTCTCTTGCTCCTTTTTCTCCAGCTGGGCTTGCAGCTTCTTCCTCTCCACCTCGAGCTCCCTCACTCTCTTCTGCAGCTTTAGGAAGAGGGTCATGTCCATGGCTGCCTTCTCCATCCCAATCTCCTGCAGAGGAACAGGAGGGAGGGAAAAAAAGAGAAGACCTCAGTGTCAAGTTTTATAACCATGCACAGATGCAGCCTGACTGTACACCAGCCACAGCCAGGAACAGGAGCATCCTCAGAAACACATGTACCTCCAAAGGGCAAATACACACTTTAAACACCTTTTCATGTCTGTAAAATTCCTGACTTGTTTTGATAAATCTCTGAATGCTTAATAGGCCAATAGGTAAGTAGGTGATGGGGGCTAAGAACAAAGGCCTTGCTGGGTCCCTTTTAGTCAAGTGTTTATTTTTGGAGGGTTTTTAACTGCGTTCAACCGGAATATTTTATATCAAAGCATTGTCAATACTGATTATTTTGACTTCAGAAAATGCTTTCAGAGCAGTTCAGAAATACTAAAGCAATATAGCACAGCAGCCAGCAAAGGGAAGTGGGGGTTTCTGCAGGAATGACACTGGCACACAAAGCATGGCCCTGCCAGGGGGTGGCAGACCCTAGGAACATTCATCACCCACAAGCGCTCTCGAGTCAGAAAAGTGGATTTTTAAAAGCAGCCTGTTCTATCAGATATAAGTAAAAAACACATTTCCCTTTTCCACAGGATTCTTGATAGCCAAGGAATAATTTGTGCTGCTCTTTCCTGCATTAGGAGACTGTTGATTTGATTACAGGGGCTGTGCTGGCCAGCAAAGCATCCGTGAAGATGCATGGGAATGAAAATGCTCAGGGCAAGAGGGCAATGAATTCTGGTGTCCTTGCAGAAAAGGCTCATGATACAGCCACGACCCATCAGCACTGGGTGTAACTGCTGTGATGAATTTCCATCAGCCTTTAAGCTGGTATGGCCCAAAGTCAGCACTGCATTATTTTTAGAGCCCTGATGCTGCAAACAAGCAGAATTTGCCAGAGCACCACAGGCCTGCAGTCCCTCTGACACAACTAATGATGCATTCCTACAGCGTGGAATCAATTTTATCCATCACACCCACCCTGCACTGGCCCCCTGTGCTACAAACCCCACAGCCATCACCCCCAGAGTGGGGCTGCCCTGCCCTCTCCCTCACTGTACCTCCACCTGCTGTATCACATCCTCGGTGTCCCCAATCTCAGAGGTGCAGATGGATGGGTTGTTGGAATCAGACTCCAAGCTGCTCTGGTTGGATGGGTTCCTCCTGTGCCCCGGTGTTTGCTGCCAAGAAATGATGCAGACACATAAAGCACCCAGTGTTAAAGGATTCCTCTTGAAGTGTTGCTTCTTTGGAGAAAATATGTGATTATATACTTAAGTTACCTTACACAGAATTACATGTTCTAAGATTTTATGCCCAGCTGATAAAATTCATATGAATGCTTCAAAGTGCAAAAGTGATATAGAAGCTCAGCTTAAAAATTCTGCATGGATTAAAGGCTCTTCATGACACCAGCTGCCTGGTAAGTGTGAACATGCAAATCTGAGCTCAAGGCTGTGCTGCTGACAGCACCCTCCAGGACCCTCTTTTAACACTCAGCCTTCCATCAACTCCAGCAGCACTCTGATTTTTAACAGTTTTTCTAACACTTTAGCAATTCTGAACCTAAAGACTTTGAAATTCTGAAGTCATACTGCTGGAGAGTTTTTTTGTTTGTTTTTTTTAACCCAACTCCTACACATGAACATCACTGACACAAAAGCAAAACAAGAACAAGCACGATCCAGCTTTTGCTGATATTCACAGACAACTCTAAGCATTTCACACAGAAGCATGGAAGACCAAGCTCCTTTTTCAGGGCACACAAATGGTTTGGCTCCAGTGCAGAGAGGTATTCTTAGAAATATCAAGCACAAACTGCCCACTAATGGCAGCTCTAATAAATGTTTTGGGGGTGAGTGAGCCACATTATCCAGGCACCAACATCAGGCCCAGGGCACAAGAGCACAGGAATAACTCCAGTTTCATTACCTTAATAATGGTCATTTCATCCCTCAAGTTGTCATATCTCTGCTCCAGACTTGCATACTCTTTCACTAGGTTCTGATAACGAGATCTCTCTTCTTCCAGCTCTTTCTTCATCTGGATATTTTCCTCAACTGTGTTTTGTGCAAATTCATCTTTAAAATAGGAAGGGGAAAAAGAAAAGGAAATTACGAACTTTAGGTCAGAAATTAGCTTCTTGTAAATGTGTGGAACAACAACAACTAATGAGCAAAATACTCTCTTCCAAGAGCCTTTAAAATCCACGTAAGCATTCACTAATATTTAGAGACTGTTGTAACCTGTATTTGTCTCCTCAAGATTTGAAACAGCTTGAGCTCTTCTGCTTGCAGAGCACTCTTTTGCCCTGAGTTAAAGAGAAGTCTCCAGCACCTACAAACCATCATTTAACTGTGGCAGCTCCAGCTCCCATGGGCCAGCCATAAACCCACTTAAGAACAGACCAGCACAGTACAGAAATACATCTGTGTTGAAGAAGTGGTACTTGCTGCATGTAAAAGCTGCCCTGCCTGCTTCCCACCAGCAGCTTTGGCACAGGAGCAAACCAACAACAGCAGCTCTTCCTCCTGTCATCATCAACCATTCACCACGGCAAGACTGGAGGTTCAAAGAAGTTTATATCCAAATAAATTCAGTTATTTATTGAAAACTCCCTTCTGAAAGAAAAACCAGTCCCTCCTCTTCCTGAGGAACCAGGCAAATGTAGCCTGTGTGTTTTAAATGGGTGAACAACCAACACCATCCACTTCCTTTCTCCCATCTTAGATGCTCCAAAAGCATCCTGTAAGGGATGAACAAATATTTGCAGCAAGTTTCTTCTTAATGTGTTCTCTTTATTCCTTTATTTTGTGTTAGGCTAGAAGCAAAAGGCACTTCACAAGTACCACAGAGCAATGATAGTTACATCCACAGAATGATGATCTCCGTAAAACCTGCTGCAAAATCAAAGCTGAAAAGGATGACAAAAAATAGAAAAGCTCAATACATGCATGAGAGTCCCTTTTGTGAAATGGGATTTTCCCAGGTTGCTTGCCCTATGTATGACTTGTCAGCTAAGTCTCTGCTTTTAAAAAACACTCACAGGCTCGTGTCACACTAGAGAAATCCTTTGTCACAGCTCAATAATGTGAATTGTGCTTCCCCTCAGATCCTTTATTAATCATTCTTGGGACACTGCTATTCCCTACTCCATCAGCTTCATTGCCTCCCACACCATCTGCATGAAATGCTTTAACATAACTGAACTAAAAAGCCTTGCTAGGTACTTTATTCTGTGTTTCACCAATCAGAGTGGTCTCTGGCTTATCACCCAGCATGAACAGAACTACCTGCACAACAAAACACAGACAAAGGCCACCAGGAAAGGGCCACGCACGGGAAGATCAGCACTTTTCAAGGCGGGGAAAACGAGCTTCAGGGGAGAAGATTAAGCCCTTGTCTAATGAAATCATGACGATGCCTCGGGCAGTTTTTCCTACCTTCAGACTGACAGAGAATCCTGCGGTTCAGCTCCTCTTTTTCCTGCTTCAGGAGAGCGTTTTCCTCTTCCAGGTCGGAGATACGCTGCGGAACAAGGCAGAGAGTTACTGCTGGCTGCAGGGCAGGGCTCCCGCGGGGATTCATTTCACCTGGCAGGAGACAGGGGGCTTTGTTCGGCCTCTCTCTGCTCTTTGAAAGATCTGTTCCCCTGTGCTTTGCCACTTATCCTTTGTACAGCAGCAGAAGCACAGCAGAAATGCATTGCTACAACACAATAACTTTCCCTTTCCTGAGTGCATTTCTCTCTTAAATCAACGTTTTCAGCAGAATCTTGCAAAATACTGAGCAGCTGGACTTGGTGGCCACGATCTGCAGGAGCAAAGGTCTTGCAAGTGATCAGGCCATCAAATCAGAGGTTTATTTTTACATCTCAATGAGCTTCATCGTTTTCTTCAAGTCACAGCCCTGAGTCACAGCTGCTGGGGAAATAAATCTGCTGATTGCTCCCAGAGATGTAGCACTTCAGGAGCTGAGATGGACACAGTGAATGTGAGCTGAGTGAACAGGTCAGGCTGTTTTAACTTTATTGTACCCCATCCATGCAGCACGATGAGTCACCTCAGTGCTTCCCACAACTACAGAACCTCTGGTACAGCGAGGAATGAGATGTACCAGGGCCCTTGGCAAGGCAACAGCAGCATATTTAGCAATTACTAACAACAATTGCCTCATAAAAAATAATGAGAACAGGAACTAAATCCTGAAAAATGCCATTTTCACTTGCCACAACTGCAAGGCTGGGCTGATGCTGACAGCAACCAACCCTGGAACATTACTCAGCTTCCTGGATTCTGGTGCATTCAACAGCGTTATCTCAAAACACACAACCATCACACTGTCAAGTGAAATGGGCTGCCACAGCTAAGCAGGATGATTCTGCTGCTGTCAGGTGGAGAACACAGATGATCCCAGCACGTGTCATTCCCTATGCCTGCTCCTTCACTTCCTGTAGCCACTGCTTAGGAAATGGCAACACACAGCAGAAGGATCTCAAGGCGCCAACGATAAACAGCACTGCAAACACCATAATAAGAGTTTTCAAAGCCCATGAGTAATAATTTTGCTGTCACCACTAGATTAAATTTATAGGCAGCCCAGCTGGCATGCATTCCTAGCACAGATCTCAGTCTTCCACACCAGCTTGTTCAAATTAAGGCATTTTATCAAACACTGGCTATGCCAGATACATACTAATGATGAGGGCAAAAGCACAGTGAACATTTTCTTATAAGTCACAACTGAATCTGTCCTGTACCATGAAAAACCTCCCCACTTGTTACTCTCCCTGTTAATTTACTCCAGCTGTCTGCATTACATCTGCCTGCACCTCTCCTAGAAGGCTGGAGTCTGCATGTACAACCACAAAGTGAAAGATCCCACAATTTAGGCATACAGAGCTACTGGTGTTTTAAATGCTGTAAAGTGAGCCAAGATTTTAATATTCTGTACCAAAACCAACTGCACTTCTTCACCATAAATCACATCTGCCATTAGATCAGCACTAGTAAGGTAAGAGGTATCCTTAAGGTAAGAATTCATCCTCAAGGTAAGAAGAATTCTTTAAAAATTGGAGAAGAGATACAGGAGTAATGGAATGGAAGGAAAACCTGTGCTGCAATGGGACAGCAAGGAACTCTGCTTGTTTGTCCCATCAGGAAAAGATTAAGGCAGTGGGATTATTTTACTAATGCTTTTTATTGGGTTCTGATAAGGAATTCTATGCCTAAAGCTATGATGGTTGGAAAACAAAACTGGACAAAAATCTTGAGTATTCTCAACTGCGCTGAGAGGATATTTGGAAGAGAAAGACTTTAAAGAATCCACAATTATTCCCAGGTTTTAAAATTTCTAGTCCAGATTGGGTACAGGTATTTTTAAGACATTCTCTTGAGCCACTGAGTTTGTTTTCTGCATTCCTGGTTCCATGTGAAATAGGAACAAGCTCAGAGCTCAAAACCTGTGTGTAACCAGTGGGAACGTGAAAGGTCCACCACACACAGGGAGAGGCAAAGGGAGCAGGTCACACCACGGCCAAGCAGCACCAACTCCATCCCTGACACCTGCACAGACAACTTTTGTACCTCCTGCAGATCTTTCCACAGCAAACAGATCTTTGGAGGTGCTGCAAACGCAACAGCACCTGCTTGGAAAGATTTCTGTGGAAGCTGCTGAGCAGGGAGCACTTGTGATGGCTGCAGCTCTTATTTAAGTGTTACTCTGGAACAACCTGCCCATGAGATCTGCCTCCCATCATCCCCCAGTCTTGTAAAGAAAGGATGATGGCATTTGGCACTTTCCTGATGAAATTCCTGGCCAGGCTGTGAATTATTCTAGCTCACAAGTGAGATTAGGTGCTACCAAAAGCCCTAGAAAGAGCTGTCGGTACTCACCCAGATGCTTCAAACTTTATCACAAAATTAAATAAGAAGAGCTATTCTAAAATTAAGGACTTGGAGAGAATAGCTATGACAAAGAGACTAAAGGACTTTTTTCCAGTAACCAAATCATAACTGACATGGATTTGCAGGAGCTGCAGAAAAATTAAAGGCTCATCTCAGTCTCACTCAGAGAAGTGAGATGTCTTTGAGAATGTGTCCCACTACAACCATGCCCATGGTGTCATCTTGATGTTGAAGGTGAAAACTGTTTCTCACCTAAATTTAGTTTCACAACACTTCCCAACTTCTAGCAGATACTAGAACAACCCAAAAATCTCTTCCCAGAATTTTTCTTGGGAATTGTTCTGGCTAAATCAATATTTTCAGGAAGGAAAGAGGTGCTCTCCATCTTCCCACTCACAAGGAACGGAATGGAGCAATGGAATGCTAATGCCAGAAATGGGAGCCTGAACTGCTCATTAGAAATGTTTTATAATTAAACCGTCTATTTTCATGGTGAAATGCACAGTATTTGCTCTGCTGTAGGCACTTTTACAACAAGGAAAAGCTTCTGCTTTGTTTTCATGCTTTTTAAAAGCATTTCCTCAGTGATTAAGTCAACCTTCCATCCAAGTGCTTGAAGGGGATTTGCAATCAGGAACAGAGAGACACAGTTTATCCACAGCTGCATCACCTTTAAAATCAAGCATCCTTTCAGGCCCTAGCAGCCTGTGCTGCACCCAGCTAATGAACAGAGCCCTGCACCAAAAAGAACCTTGTAATTTTAAAAGGAAATCATTGGTTTCACATGTCCCTGTGTGGGTTCACCACAGGCACAGGGAGTGGAGTAATTGATCACCTAGCATCTCTCTTGGTCCAGCCAAGGACAGCAAGTGTTCAGACTGTTCACCTCCTTGAGAAGCACACCCATAGGTGCATTTCAGTCGTGACAGAGGTTCAGGGCAGAGTCCTTCACCACAGCTTCTCAGCCAAACCCACCACCTGAGAGCTCAGCCTCGAGGGGAGGTTGGCCACAGCAATGGTGCTGTGAGAAGTGCACTAGAATAAGAATATTCTACCACTGTAATAACAACACAGCTAATTCCAGGCTCTTTTTTTTTTGATTTCCAAAAGTGACTCATCTTCAGGTTGTCACACACCAAGTACTGTTTTAGAGTAACAGCTGCAAAACAGCTTTTTATTTGCCATTTATTGAGTAGAAAAGCCCTAAATTCTTTCCAATAGCAGGATCAAAGATCAATTCAATTTCTGATGCAGAAGAGATATCATGGATTTAACGTGAGCAGCCACAAGCATTTGCAGAAGGAAACTGAACTCTCAGTGCCTCAGGTTAAGAGAACGGGTGTTACTCAGAATTAATCTGATCAGCAAAGAAATTCAGGGCAAAAGATCCATCTTTTCTATTAGCAAAACAAACTCTACACTCTGAAGTCTCTTTCTGCCACTAGAATGGCTTCTTGTACAATGGTGGCAGTGCTGGACCACTTCCACCCCAAGGGATAAAGCACAGGAGCTGCACTTGATTGTCCTTGTGGTTCCTTTCCAAACCAGGATATTCCATGGCTTTGCATGGAGGAGGAAGAAAAAAATAAATCTGTTTTGTGTAAATCCCAGCTCCAAATCCTATAAAAGCCCACAAGAACCAGCAGCTGCTGCTGGAGCAGTGCCTCCCCTCAAGGAGGGAGGTTGGTCCACACACAGGTCATACTCTGTGCATACCTTCAACACCAGCCACGTCAGAAACTGAGCCTTGTGTCCCATCCTGGGCTGGGATGAGGAATATTTACATTTCCTAATATTTGCAGCATCTGTGACAGCCCTCTCCAGTGATTTCCATTACACACCATGAGGAATCACTGCATACACGTGAATCTTAGGGCAAGAAAAGCAGCTTCAGGGCTGGTTTAGATTGGATATTAGGGGAACTTTTCTCACTGAAAGGCTCCTAAAGCATTGTACAGAGTGGCAGTGGCAGAGTCACCAGCCCTGGAAGTGTTCAAAAGCCACAAGGATGTGGCACTTGAGGACATGGTTTAGTGCTGAATGTGGTGGTGCTGGGCTGATGGTTGGACTTGGTGATTTTGCAGGTGTTTTTCAACCCTCACAACTCTGTGATTCCATAATATTCATGGTTATTATGCATCCTGATTTCCAGGTGTGTTTGGGTTTGGGGCATTTCCTTGTGTTTGGCAGCACAAAAGGCATCAGGGTGGGGTGCCCTGACACAAGGCAGGCACTGCTCCTGCAGGGATGTCCATCTGTCCTTGCTGCCCCACGAGCTGGCCAAAGGTCAATCCTAGGGGCATCCAGCAACAGAAATAATAATCAAAGAACAGGCACTCTCCTTCAGAGTCGTGAAGAGCGAGCTCTCACCGGTGTGGCCAGCTGCAGGAGACAACCTGAGGCAGGCAGACAGACAGACAGACAGACAGCCGTACCTTCCTCAGCAGGTCCCTCTCCTTGCCGTGGCTGTCCTCCATGACCTCCCTCTCGCCGTGAGCTCTCTCCAGCTCCATCCGCAGCCGCTCCATCTCCCCCTGCAGGCTGAGGAGCTGGTTGCCATCGCCCCGCCGGCTCTGCTGGTACTGCTGCAGCTCCTTCTTCAGCTTCTCCACCTCGCAGGAGTGGGCTGATGTCAGCATGGACAGCTGCTCGCTCAGAAGCTTGTTCTCCTTGTTCTGCAGACAGCACCCCAAAAAGAGGGAAACAAGAGCACAGGTGACATCAGTGCATGCAGTGATGCACTCAAAAGCAACCACTCAAATCCTCAAGCATGGTGGGTGACAGACCCCCAATAACAAACATTTCCACGCATATACTGATGAATCTCATAATGTTAAAAGCTATTTCTAAGCTGTGACAAAAGCTCAATAATATTTTGGCAACGATCACAGAAGCATTTGTCAAATTGGTATTACGCTGATACCACGCAGAGCAGAGGCAAACAACTCTTGGTAGCACTGGCAGTCAAACCAAAATACCACACTTCTACTACAGCTTCCAAATGGTGTTGCTTAATGTGATTGGTTTGCAATTTTGGAGGGGTTTGTAGTACTCCTTTTGCAGTTTACCCTTCTATTCCTGCAGAAACCTGGAGTGACAATGCAGAACTGCAGCCTCAAGCACAAGGAGCTCCCAAAACTCCAGATTTAAGTCATGTGCCAGCTCAGACATCCTTTAATTTGCTCAGGTTTTCACTTTTTAAGCACTTAGCAGTGATTTGCTCCCTGGTTTTGAGAAATGAAAATTCAGCAGACTTAGCTGATTTTTGGGCTTCAAATCAAAGTCAATGGGCACTACATTGTGACTAATAAAACATCATCATTATTAGACATCCCCAGGCCAAGACCAAAAGCCTCATTAAGAGCCTACTACATAAGCTGTGCTGACTTTGGGCAGATAATCTTGATACCACAAGAACTGTTTTGAAACTTAAAAATGCATTCTGGTTTTTAAAGTTTGGTCTGATCATCCTTCTGGCCCCTCTTAAGGTGACCTCCCAAAGCAACTCCTCTCACTGCATCTCAGTGCTCTGAAACAAGGTAAAGACACATCTCAAATGGAAAAACAAGTAAATGAGCCATATTAACATTTTTTCCCTTCACTCTCTAGTAATGAATTATTAATGAACATCAAAATTCAGCATTCGTATCATATTAGGAAATTACAATTTCTGCATGACCAAAGGCATTTCATAGAATCCTAGAACAATTTGAGGTGGAAGGGACATTAAAGCCCATCCCATTCCACCCCTGCCATGGACAGGGACACCTTCCACTGTCCCAGGCTGCCCCAAGCCCTGTCCAGCCTGGCCTTGGACACTGCCAGGGATCCAGGGGCAGCCACAGCTGCTCTGGGCACCCTGGGCCAGGGAATTCCTGCCCACCCTCCCAGCCAGCAATTCCTGCCCCACATCCCATCTGGCCCTGCCCTCTGGCCCTGGGAAGCCATGGCCTGGCTGCTGTCCCTGCAGGCCTTGTCCCCAGTCCCTGGGCAGCTCTCCTGGAGCCCCTGGAGGCCCTGGCAGGGGCTGGCAGCTCTCCCTGGAGCTTCTCTTGTGCAGCTGAGCAGCCCCAGGTGTGCCAGGCTGGCTCCAGAGCAGTGGCTCTAAAGACATTTCCAAAAAACTGCTCTTTCAGAACCTTGTGTACATGGTTTTGCACACCACCCAACTGAGATTCTCATGAAAATACAAGATAAATACACAGGAATGGATCTGGATTTTTTTTATCAACAATTAGAGACATGAGAGACCATTTACTGGGTTGCTCCCCACTGCAATCAGAGATTGCTCAACAGACCTTACTAAACTTGCACTTGTTTTATTTTCAATCATTATCCAGCCCTCCAGATCTGGGGCAGTCCTGGTTTCAACCCAGGCTCTGTGCAAAAACCTCATTTATTTTGCTACCAAAGGCAGATGTAACAAATTCATCAGCTTGTTACCCAAACTAGTTTTATTCACAATAAATGCTCACAGAGATAGTACTGCTTGCAGGGACAGGGTAGAGACCTCACAGTGTGTCTAAATATTGGCTGCATAAACATGCAACATGAAATTAGGCACACTCCTTATAAGTGTCTCAGGCAATTCCAACAAACAGATTTAAAGAAAATAAATTGAAGAAAAAAAAAAGAACAGGGGAAAAAAAAAAAAAAGAAGGAGGAATTGGTCCAATGTAAATAGAAAAGAAAGTGCTCCAGTGAGGATGTTTTGCAGCAAAATAGATCAAAATCTTTCTTCTGTGTGCAAAACATCCCTCACCTGATTAAAAAAACTTAATTAAATGATTGCAGTTACAGATGCCAGAGCATCTGAGCTGAGGCTGATGTACAATAATAGGTTTTAATGTTTTCAAAAAGGAGCTCTTCCTTAGGGGCACACGGAGGACTGCATCTCTACTCATGCATGAGCTAAAGTAGCAGAAATAAAAACATTTTCTTCCACAGCTACTCAAGGAACTATACAACTGCAGCTCTCCAGGTTACCTGCTATATACTTTTTTTTTCTTGGAAAGTTAATTGGTATTTTCAAAGGTTGTGTTTATAGATTAGAAAGGACTGAAAGCAAGATCCTTCAGGGAAACTATGATACAGCAAATGCACTGTGCCAGAAAAAAAATACTCAGTGTACTGAAAAGAAAATCTACTGGAACAGTGCTCATTAGCACTTCCAAAGCATCCCAGGGAAACCTGGCAGCCCTGGAAGGATGGTTAAATCCAGCTCACTGGACAGACCACCACGTGTAATCCAGAGTAGGAATTCTTCCCTGCAAAAGCTACACAGAAAGCATCAAAGAAACTCCTACAAAGTGGTCTGTGGTGAGACTGAGGGAGAGCAAGGTGAGCTCAAGGCCATTATTTCTGCCTGGTTAGCCATGACTCCTTCCCTAAAGCAGATCCTTCTGCTGTTTCCATAACCCCTGACAGGAAAGCCAGAGTTAACCAAATATCAGGGGTTTTTTTTTCCTTTACTGTTCCACTGCCACAGTTCTCCTAGCAAGGAAATAGGGAAAAATAAAAACTAAAAACTACTACTGATGTTCCAGTGTCAAGTCCAGCAGCTCAGCAGATCCAACACTGACGTTCACACTCCTTGCACGAGTTCAGCCCAAAATACCTGGACCTGCAATGACTCATCCTATTCAATTCCACTAAAATACCTCCTGGATGAAAGGTCGTATCAAACCTTGTTCTGAGAGTTTTCTACTCCTGAGCTACTGCTGTAGAAGTGTGGAAAAGGTATTTTAAAATTAAACAGCAGGGTCTGAAAGTTGGACTCTGATGCAGTGCAGTTAATGCACTGCAGCCAATTAACACTGGTGACCACAGCAATGCAAACCCTGTGTGTCCTGACCCTGCACTGTGTGAGACAACACAGAGCCACTTGTCATCACCTCCAACACAAAACTGCTTGTGCCATACCAGCGTGGGGAGATTTCATGTGGCAAGGGAGCTGTGTGGGATGGACAAGGGTCCCTGACAACATCTCAGAATGATAAACTGGAATTATCACAAACTGGTGCTACAAACAAAGGGTAATCCCGACTGAAGAGAATGTTCTCCTACCTGTAAAAATTCAGTTTAAGGGTAAAAGTGGATATGAATTTCCCTGTCGATATTGGTCAACACAACTAGGTCCCACTCAGCATTTCTTGTGATCACCCCTCAATTCCTTGTACAGCAACACAGAAGGTATTTAATGGCGTAATTTGCACACTTTAGTGAAAAAATTATTCTGCTACATGTGTAAAATCAAACCATTATTCTGCAGCTTATTAATGGCAAATGGCTACTGATGAAAACATCCCTGAGATCAAACAGCCAGGGTAAGGTCATCAAGTCATCCCACACAGGGATCTGTCACATCACACCATCCCACCCTCCCTTACTCCTGGGGAGCTGTTGTGTCTGGTAACACAAATGTCCTCCAAGTGAAGTATCTACCCAAACTGCTGTTTATCTTCCAGGAAATGTGACTGGGTTCATAGCACCAGTGGTGGCAGACACCCTCACACTCGGTGCTCACAGAGCAAAAAACACAGCAGGGACAATTCAGCCCCAAACCTGTGACACTGGATCCCACAGGGAGCTGGCCTGAGTTTTCAAGCAACACCTTCCAAACCTGCTGTTTTATCTTTCTGCTCCAAGCACACCAATTCCAGGGCAGCTTGTGCAGGCCGTGTCCCACCCTGACAAGCACCCGGCCACCACCACCACGGCCCTTCCCAGACAGCACGGAAAAGCACAAAGCCAGGCCAGGCCTGCCCTCGGCGCCTACCTGCTCGTCCACCTTCCTCTGCAGCTGCACCACCTTGTTCTCCATGCCGATGTTGAGCTTCTTGAGGTGCTGTGCCGAGCGTGCCTCGATGCGCAGGGCCTGGAGCTGGCGGCGGGCGCGGAGGCGGCGCCAGTGGCACTGCAGCACCACAGCGGCCGCCCGGGCGCGGCGGAACCGGGCGCGGGCCAGCCAGCCCCGCGCGTACCTCTGCAGCACGGTGGCCTTGTGCTCCGCCAGCATCTGCAAAACACGGGCACAACGGGGGGAAATCAGCGGAGAGGAGGCACGGAATTGGGGTATCACAGGGTGGTTTGGGTTGGAAGGGCCTTAAAGCTCATCCAGCATGGGTAGAGACACCTTCCGCTAGACCAGGCCGCTGCAAGCCCTGTCCAACCCAGCTTGGGGAACTTCCAGGGATCCAGGGGCAGCCACAGCTTCTCTGGGCACTCTATGCCGTGACATTCCCACCCTCACAGCCTGCAATTCCTTCCCAATATCTCCTCTAAATCTACTTTCCTTCCTTAATGGTTTAAGGCCTTTCCTGGAAGGCCCACTTGTATACAGCAACTCTGGTTTAACACTAAACATTAAACACTTCCCAAACTGCCTTGGAAAGGGCTTCCCCTCCAAGGAATGTCCCCATAGATGCAGGGGCTGATGATTGGAAATGGAAGCTGTTGTTTTGCACCCTCTTTCATGGGCAGTACTTCCAACCCTGCTGGTGGATGGAGGCGTCTCCAGGCATTTTTCACCACTGATGCAGGCAGGGCACATCCAGACCTCTCCTAGGAGCCTGCCTGGTCTCAAAGCAAAGACTGCTTGGCCAGTGACATGAGGGAATATGATTCTGGTTGTGAAGATTTGCTGGGAGCAGGTGACATCTGGGATCAAGTGTGACTTTGTGGACCACAGAATAGTACTGAGAAGCACCAGAGCCACAGCTACAGAATGAACAATCATTAACAGACACAGCCACACTTGGCAATGAACTTACTGTCCCCTCAGCATCAGACATCACCCACATCAGAACAGATCTGTAGATTTTTTTTTTCTGTGTTCCACCTCTGCATTATGATAATTTTTACTGCAGATAAATGCTGTCCTGATGGGATTTCCTATCAAGTGGATAACCTTCAAGTAAAACCATGAGTCCTTTCACTACAGTCTGCAGCCAGCTCTCTAGCACAATTCAATTCCTAGCAACTTTTATCTGTTTTCATGAAATTTCTGTTATGTTTGCACTGAATTTCTTCCCCCAAATTTACAGCTATCTTGTCAGTCAGTGGCAGTTCAATTTTGTCCTCTGAAACTTAAGGCTGACATTTTAGAGATACAAACAGCATGCTGTTAATAGCTTCCTTACGCTTCAGTCTGCTAAGGAAATAAATAGGAGAATTTGAACATCACAAGATGTTTTATTGTTATTAGTTTGGGTTGTTTCAGAAAAGGTTATCCTATCATTATTTGTAAGCTTCTCTTACAAATATTTTGTTTCACCCAAAGGCTTTCTTTGCAGTTGCAAATTTTAATTCAGAATAAAGGGATTACATGAATTTGGGATGACTGTGAAATGAGCTTTGTATGTCTCCAGCCTTGGCATTCATAAATGGGGAAAGCTATGGATGCCCAAAGAGGTAGAAGAAACCCCCCTGCACTGCCTTGGAGACTCATTTCAGCTTTACAGCAAAATTTTGGTGGGCACTGGGCATGCCCTCATCCCACAGATCATCACCCACAGCCCTGCATCTGTCACTGAACATGCACTGGAACCAACACCTATATCTAAAACCCATTCCAGGTGCTCCAGAGATTAAGGATGTTAAGATTAGAGAGGCCAGGCCTTCAGCCAACTTCTTCAGCTTGTTAAGATTTGGGTGGCCTTGAATCTCAGAGAGCTTAACTCCTGGACCAGCCGCCTCCCCTGCAGAAGTTCCAATTTAAAAAAACAGTTGCAGAAAAAGCAGTGGCAGCACAAATTCCTTATCACCAGCTGCTGTTCTCAAAGGACAACCTTGGTCTCTCTGGGAGGCCACCGGGTGTCCAGGTAACTTTGATTATTTCCAGGAGCAGGCTTTTCCCTCATGACACCTCTCACTTCTTGCAGTAGCCCCACAAGCCAGTTAGGCACCAATTTAGGTAACTACCAACACAGTGCTGGGTCTGAGGAGTGGACAGAAGATTCTCCAAAGCTGTTCTCAGTTTCCTGACAGAGAGTAGCTGGAGAAGGACTTGGGACAAGGCTTCGAGGGGCAGGACACAGGGGCACACTGCCAGAGGGCAGGGCCAGATGGGATGTGGGGCAGGAATTGGTGGCTGGGAGGGTGGGCAGGAATTCCCTGGCCCAGGGTGCCCAGAGCAGCTGTGGCTGCCCCTGGATCCCTGGCAGTGTCCAAGGCCAGGCTGGACAGGGCTTGGAGCAGCCTGGGACAGTGGAAGGTGTCCCTGCCCATGGAAGGGGTAGGAATGAGGTGATCTTTAAGGTCCCTCACACCCAAACCAACCCAGGATTTAATGATTTCTCACTGTATCACTGCTGTCATGAAACTCTGTATCTTTTGTGTCCCATTCCTGGTTTAACACAGAAAGCTAAAGGAGAGACCTAATTAAAGAGCTATTCCTATCAATAAATGACTTACTGCCCTCTGTGACAGACCCTCCTTGCCTTCCCACCCTGCGGGGAACAGCCCCTCATGCTGCTCCCACATACACTCAGTGGGACAGGGACGTTTTAGGAGAGCACAGGTTAGATCAGATGACATTTCCACATCTCCACAAGGCCTCCTGGCACCACAGTGACTAACTCCATTTAGCTGCTCCACCGAGGTGCTGCTGCCAAAATGTTTTTTGTTTGCACAGCTTTAAATAGCAAAGCCCTCACCGTCCGTTCTCCAGCAACACTGGGGGCTGTCAGCTTCACAAACATCAACACAGCCACAACAAACGCAGAGCAGAAGTAAACAAAAAGGTTCTTTCCTCATGCAAAGACCCTCCTCCTGGAGGTGTACCTGGTGGTAAATCCTCCTGACAAACATGCCCCGAGCAAAGGCCTGGATGGTGAGGGCGGCGTTGCGGACCCTCAGGAAGGCACGGCGCATCCGCAGCATTCGGTACTGCCTCTGCAAGATGATGGCAGCCCTCGTCCTCCTCAGGTGCTCAAAAAGCCTGAAATGCACAGGAGAAGGGTAAGCAGGGAAAATAAACTCCACTTCTTTCTGATGCAGTGAGTTTTACACCAGGGGGAGAGGAAAACCTTTTGTCCAGTGTGGCTTGATGGTACTCAGGAAAGACCACCCCAACAGCTAGACTAAGAAAGCCTCCATGCCATCAACAGCAGCCATGGAACCCAGGAGCACTGGAACCACAGATCAACACACCTCATTGTTCCCAAACAGCACTAAACCCAAGGATTCCCCAGGTTTTCCTTGGTTTGAACTCCCTGCCTTGTGTCCTTGCGCCCTCGTCCTCCTCAGGTGCTCAAAAAGCCTGAAATGCACAGGAGAAGGGTAAGCAGGGAAAATAAACTCCATTTCTTTCTGATGCAGTGAGTTTTACACCAGGGGGAGAGGAAAACCTTTTGTCCAGTGTGGCTTGATGGTACTCAGGAAAGACCACCCCAACAGCTAGACTAAGAAAGCCTCCATGCCATCAACAGCAGCCATGGAACCCAGGAGCACTGGAACCACAGATCAACACATCTCATTGTTCCCAAACAGCACTAAACCCAAGGATTCCCCAGGTTTTCCTTGGTTTGAACTCCCTGCCTTGTGTCCTTGCGCCCTCGTCCTCCTCAGGTGCTCAAAAAGCCTGAAATGCACAGGAGAAGGGTAAGCAGGGAAAATAAACTCCACTTCTTTCTGATGTAGTGAGTTTTACATCAGGTGGAGAGGAAAACCTTTTGTCCAGTGTGGCTTGATGGTACTCAGGAAAGACCACTCCAACAGCTAGACTAAGAAAGCCTCCATGCCATCAACAGCAGCCATGGAACCCAGGAGCACTGGAACCACAGATCAACACATCTCATTGTTCCCAAACAGCACTAAACCCAAGGATTCCCCAGGTTTTCCTTGGTTTGAACTCTCTGCCTCGTGTCCTTGCGCCAATCAGCGCCCAGGTTGGCTCCATCACTTCCCTGCCTATAAAAAGCACATGTCACACAGGGTATCTACTGACTCAGTGAAAACAGCAGCAAATTGATTTGACATTTAAACTGGTGTGCACTGCTTTGGCAACATTCCTGAGCAGAGCCTCGAGCAATTCACAGACAGTAAATAATGAGGGATGTGGTCAACTCCGCACCACGCTGCTCCCATTCTCCAGCTGAACTCATGTTCAATTTGCTGTTACACTGGTTAATAAATGCCCATAAAGCCTCCATTTAATTTGATAATTAGCTTGTTTTGCTGAATTTATGATTCATTTATTGCTCTCAGCATGCAGCATTATACAGAAATTTGATCCACTTCTTTTATTTTGTGAAAAGCATATCAAAACTAAGAGCCACATCAGATTTGTTTATATATTCCTCTGATGGAGGCAAATGGTGTCTCATTAGGACCCACAGAGCCAGGGCTTCCTGAAGAGGATAAGGGATGGTCTGCCTCCAAAAAGAGACAGTAGTTACTCAGATGCCATCCAGCCCTACAAACCCTGCACAAAGAGGGGAACTGAAAAATTATGTAGAAGAAACTCCGCAGCAGCTGGATCTCCTCCAGAACCACAAATTCAGCTAGTGTCTCTGATGTTCTTCTGCTGATTGTCACTCTCCAGCAGGGCTACCTACAGAAACCCCAGCAAGCCACTGACAGGAGGGAGCTTGAGGCTCCTGCACAGAAAGAGTTAACACTGGGCTCTGTTATTCTCTAATGTACACAGCCCCCCTGCCAGTGATTTGGAGTGATTTTCCTCATTACAAAGGATACAGCCAATCAGTCCTGAGAGCTCCCCCCCGGACATCACAGAGACACAAACCTGGTCCCTGCAGGGGAGGAGTGCATACCAACTAGGCAGCTCCTCCCTGGATGATCTAAACGCCCTTTACCAAAGACAGTCCCAGGAAAACGTTAGTTCTGTGAACACTTTCACCTAAATCCTTCAGAGGATAAGGATTTAGGTGAAATATATAATATATAATATATGATATATAAGATATAAGATATAAGATACTCTGAAGTATCTTATTATAACCAGATTGTCCATTTATGACCTTGGCCCAGCACCTAGAAATTAAACCAACGTAAATATGAAATCAGTTGGAGGCAAAGAATTCTGATCTCTTGTCCCTAAAGAAAACCAGAGAGAGGGGCCAGAAATAAGCCTTGAATTTAGCCCAGAAACTCTCACCAAGTGTTACCCACACACATATTACACATCTTGCTTTCAAGCCAGCAGAGCACCTTCAAAGCTCCTCACACAAAACCCCCAAGTTTAAGCTCTCAGAAGACGCGAACAACAATCGTCACTTCAAAACGATTGAAAACACGGGTGGGCAGAGGTGTTTTCACACCTGACCTGCCAGGGGGCCCCCCTGAGGCTGCCCAGGACCCACCTGCGTGCCAGGTGGCCGCGGACGTGGCGCTGCAGGGTGAGGGTGGCCTGTCTCAGGCGCCGGTACTTGGCCCTCTGCAGCCAGCCCCGCACCGTCTTCTGGATCATGATGGTGGCAGCTCTGAACTTGTCTGCCCTCAGCTTCTCCAGATATGCCACCTGGCCTGCACGGAAAAAGATCTTGGTACGGCCAAACTGGAACTTGTCTGGATCCTTTTCAAAAGCATAAAGGAAACCACATTTAATGGAGGCAAACATTACTTTTTCTTCTTTTTGTTTTCAGTCTAAGTTGATCAGTAGGTACATAGTAAAAACAGCACTTTGAATCAAATTTATCAGCTCACATCTGTTCTTAATTGGGTAATGAAGATTTTATTAGACTCCATTATTAGATGTATTAGATTATTACACTTATTAGACATTATTAGTTATCATTAGATTTACTAGACATACTACACTTGAACATCTATACACCCATGAAGGAATGCAGCACTAGGACTCAGTCTTGAACTCCAAGTATTTACACAAATTTTGAAGGGGTTTTGGGTTGGGTTTTTTGTGTTTTGTGGGGTTTTTTGCTTGGTTGGTTTGGGGACTTTTGTTGTTGATGTTAGGTTTTGGTTTTTTGCGGTGTTGGGGTTTATTCGTTTGGGGTTTTGTTTTGTTTTGTTTGTTTGGGGGGGTTTGAGGTTCTTTGTTTGGTTTTGCTTTTTTGTTTTTTGTTGATTTTTATGTAAATAAAGGAATCACAGAATCACCAAATTGTGAAGGTTGGAAGGGACCTTAAAGCTCACGTATATCCAACCCATATCTGACATGGGCAGGGATGCCCTCCACTAGACCAGCCTAGAAATGCAACACCAGAGCACTTCACAAAAAGTATTTCTTTCTCAAGAAGATTAATTTTTAGATCTACAAAGTCATACCTGTGCTGCAAAAGGCTCTGCAGCCAAGGGTAACACTGGGTGCAAAAACCAAAAAGAGCAACCCAATTGGGTAAATTCCTCAAAATCCCAGGAAAACGAGAGATCAAACATTAAAACCTTTCTAAGGTGCTGCATTCTGAGCCACTCAACAACAAGAAACCTTTGCATGCACATTTGCAGTTTAAAAATAATGCATACAAGCAAGCAGTAAAGTTTTGGTAAGAAGAGGTGGCAAAAAACCTTCTGATTAGTTTATGGTGAAAAAAGTCCCAATCTGTGGGATGCCTTTTCCACATAGGGCCACTGAAAGTCTCCCACACATCAAGATAAGGAATTTACTGCCCTTTTCCCTTACTCATTTGTGCAAAGAGGCATTTAATGATTGACTAAAGTTCATGACGTTGTCCCAGGCTGGAAATGTGCTCCAGCTAGACAAAACCAGAAGGAGGGGGTAGGGGAACACATTTTTTAAAAGTGGCCGGACACTCATGTCCAGCCAGTGACAGCAAACTCTGGACTTCACCAGCACTGAAATGATTCATTCCTCTTGCTCACAACCAAGAAATCCCATGTCCCACTTGCTCCTGCCACGTCCTCACAAGACTCCCTCATTTTGGGAAAACTCCCAGGCTGCCTGGGGTGGGAGGAGCACCTGCACGAGCAGCAGGTGAAGCTGGAGCGAGTTCAGACCACACTAAAGTCACTGACAAAGATCTGGTCCCAGCTCACCTTGATGAGGTCTTTCAGCAGGGTCTGACAGATCTGCTTCTTGTCATTCTGAGTGAGGTCTCTCTTGTTCATAAGCACACGGTACCTATTGAAAAAGTCAGGGTAGGACCACCTGAAAGCAAAGCACACACTGGGTTACTCTGCATGCCTGTTCCATTAAAATAAACTGCTTGGAGTCGTAGATGAGTCAAAGTGTGAAATATTTCAAGGGATTTCTCACCACTACCCTCAGCTTGGACCGAAGCCACCCAAAAGGAGCCACTCACCCCCAGCCCAGCCCCAGTCTCAGACACTGAATGACCGTGTCAGGGCCTTTCTAGCCTGGAGCAGAAAGGCCACAGATCACCCAGCCCTCATCCCTGATGTGCTTCCCACTCTGCTGCTCTTTACCACTTAAATGCAACAATGCTGTTCCCATCAGAAAGGAAAACCTACCTCTGGAGAAATCATGGACATCTTGACTGCCCAGAAATAAAAATTAAACAGCAATCTTGATATGAGTTATAGAGAATTAATCAAATAGATATTCTCTGGGTTTTGTGTTCCCAAACTCTGCTGAATACTAATTTGAATCAACTGACTCACTAATTGCCCTATCCTGAGGTCTGTGACTGACACCCTTCAAACAAACACAAAATCTTTTGGCTCTGGAAAGACAAAGCAGCCCCTTGGAAGATGCCTCACTGTCTCCAGCAGCAAAGCTTCCAAACAGGCAACACTAATTGAAGGAATTAGGGCATTGTATCCTACTGCTAGCAAATACCATCTCCTGCTGCTGGTGATAGATGGAGAGCCTGCAGACTGTGATCCTGAAATTGCTTCATCATCTGCCAAGTTTCCGCCTGCTCTAAATTAACACAGTGAGTTATAAACCCCTCAAAACCCGAGTTTTTAATTAACACCAGCTTCTTCCAGCAATGTCCAGAATGACCACTGATATTTCAACAAAATACACATAACAAACATCAAAGGGAGACTGGAGAGAATGGCAGAGAATTTGATTTCTGCCCTCACTCAAGAAAACCACTTGTGAGCCTGATCCTTACCTGCAGGGATGCTCTGGCAACCAGGATGAGAACAAACTGTGAAGAGCTGCCAGACAAAACATCCTCTTCACCCAGAAGCCCCCTGCACACCTCAATTTTTGCATTACTGCACCAAATTCTTCCTATTTTTACACTTCCAGGGATCAAGAGTGTGGGAGGGAAAATAAACTGCAAAGGGCCAGAGCAATGCTTGTGACAGGTCGTGGCCACTTTGCAGTGGTCAGGCTGAGTGAGACCACCTAAGCATTCACAGCTGCCAGCTCTACAAAACACTTCATGAAAACAGAATAGTTCAGTTGGAAAGGACCTGCACAATCCATTCCAGCTGCTGATATCTCTCATGGAACACCTTGGAGGCTGGAAGCTGTGGCATTTGCTAAGACAGGCATATTTTGCTGATTTCAAAATACACAACCAACAGAGTGCTGTGTCACTTCGGAAAAGGCAACAGGGGAGGAAAGACAATATCTTTTTTACATTAAAAGCAATACTCAAATTAAAGGGAGTAAAGGAGAAAGAAATGTTTGCAAAGGGAATGAAGAGAGAAAAAGGGGGAAAAAAGATGGACTGGGAAGGACTGGGAGGTCACAAATAACTCCTGGATGGACACACAGCAGCCAGGACACAACTAGAGTAAAGAATACAGGCAAAAACCAGAGTACCCTTAGGATTGCACCTGAAGCCAAAGGCAAAATGGGGAGCTCCTGGAGGCAGAAGCATGAGGGAAACTGTGATGAAAGGATTTCCCATGCTCAGACTGCTCAGATTGGTTCTGGAGCAGCCAGATTTAGTGCAGATTTAATCTCTGTCTCCAGGCATTAGTCCTGAGGCCAGGCAGCTAATGCTACCCACCCTCAAAAAACCTAAGATGTCACCTATGGGGAGCTCCCTCTGGGGTGGAAAATGAACACAAAGATTATGCAAGACTACCAGCTTGTGTCCTGTAAGGTTTAACTTTAAACTTGCCTTCTCTCTGCTTTCCCAGTGCCTCTGTTTTATAATTACATTTCCCACTTTGCGTTGTGCAAATAAAACCCGTTTTCATTTTAAGCACGCCCGGGGTTTACACAGCTCCAAATCAAACCTGAGAGGAGAAGCAGAGCATGCAGTGCCCCAGGCACCCAGCCAGGCACACGAGGCTGGCTCGAGCCAGGAAAAGCTTGGGAGGGGGGGAGACAGAAGGAGGAGTATTCCCATTAACCTGCCAGAGTCAGCTCAGGCACTGACATTATTAACTGCTGATCACTGGAGAAAAAAAAAAAAAATCACCCTGCAGGTGCCACCCAGGCTCTTCCAGCAAAGAGCAGATGGTGAAGAGGCAGAATATGAAACTCAGGGCACAGGTCCAAGCTGGGCAGAAAGCAAAATCCATCATCTTCCAGCACCAAGGCGGAGATCCCACAGCTGCTCACAAACAAGAGTCAGACACCTGCAGGAATTCCTTAAAAATAGATCATAAGCCACTACACAGTGGGTCTTCCTCCAGAGCCTGTCATTCTCATTTCCCAATGTGGAAAAAATTGATTTTCCATGTCTATCCTTAATAAAAACAACTCATTTTTCGGTAGGTCTCACATGAGACATTGAAGAGTCAGGGAATGCACCCCCTGGTTCCTGCTGAGGTGTTTATCAGGATTGGTGGCATCCACAGCCCTGTATCCACATCTCCCAGAGGTTCACAGCCCCACGCTGCACCCCCAGGGCACAGGACTGCCTCACCACCCTCTGATTCAGCAGGGGATGACAGCCCTGACACCACCCTGCTCCTCTATTATTGTCCATGGAGCATCACGACAAAATCTGTGCCACGCCAGGGCTCAGCCAGCCCTTCAGGAGCTTCACTGGGATATTTGCCATCCCAGCTCACCAGCAAAAGAAAGCTGCAGGGGTTCATAGGTGCTGCTAGAGAATCCTTCCTGGAGAAAGGAACAATTACAGCACTCAGGTTTAATGTAACATGCCTCATTGAACCACTCGAGGCTCAAAGCTGTATAAAATTTCCTTACAACTAAGTGCTCAGAGAGAAACAAACATGATCCCCCCAACCCTGCAAGGGAGATTTCTCCAGTGCAGAAATACTGAAGCTCAGTGCTTTGCTGTACACGCACTTCTAAAATTATTTTTCTGCACATGCATCTTTTTTCTTTAGGTACAATATCTTCATTTTCAGAGTGGAAAACAAAAAAAACCCCAAGAAAATAAAAAAACTTATTTCATGCTTGCCAAACCACACACTGACTCCCAGCAGGAGACAAAGGATGTGTTGTGTTACCCCCCAGCTCTGCAGGTCAGGAAAGACTAGGGCAAGGGTACAGCTCAGTTCAACTTGTGGACAGAAAGTAAAATTCAAATATCAAATAAAAATCAAATAAAAACCAGATTTCATGTGCTTGGTGTGCTGCCACACAACACACAGCATGGGCAATCTCAACGCTGGGGGCTGGAAACCATCAAGGGACACTAAATAAATACAAGTCCACATTATGATCAGGTTTTAAGATCCAGGTAAGTGGTGCAGAGAAAAGAGATGGAACCAGGGGGATTTTCATACCTGCACAGCTGAGAAACAGAAGAAGGAAGCACAGAGGACTGGGCAGATGCTACTGAAACTGAGATCAAGCCAACCTCAAACAGCTGAACTTTGCTTTGATGTCAGCACAGGTCACTGAGGGGAAAAGGCAATAAAAGGAATGGAAGGATGCAGGAAAATAACTTGTGCCTGTGGAAAAAACCCTCCTTGGGCTCAAGCAGCAAGGAGGATGGTTGGCTGGGAGCTGAGATTTGGTCATCCCAGCAAAGTTTTTGTCATCTACAGGAAACAGAGGGAATAATCCACAGCACACGCCACAGATAATTTTTTTCTGCAGTTTAAACAAGATTTGGATGTTTTACACAAAAATGCAGCCAGGTGCAAGCAAAGGGGCTGCTCCTGCCCAAAACTGAGGGGTTACAAACCTGAGCAGAGCCAGCTGGGTTTATTACAACACCCAAGTAAAGAGAGAGCTTTACTCTCTTGGGTAGGAAACTGGGGGTGACATTGTGAGGACGCCTCTAAAAAGCATCTTTCCAAGCAGTCAGCAACTGCCCAAAATACCCACAACCCATTGTCTGAGGGTTATTACAGCAATGTGATGCCAGCTGCACTGAGTGAACAGCTGAAAGGAGTGTAAGAGGTCAAAAAGCTTCAAACTCTTAATCATAATATGGTTTCTTTTATACCCTGAAATAATTGAAAGTGAAATGTTTCCACTCAGGGTAAACAAATTCACTGTCCCCATCACCCAAGACCATCCCAGGTGCTGAGCAAACTCAGTTTTGTGTCAGAAATCCTGGCAGCACCCTCCCCTGAAGGGGTCAATATTTTAAGCAGGAAGGAGTTGGATGATATTGATCTTTCCAGAGGAGACAAAACGTGTCTGGGAGGGTGCAGGTTCAATCTCGGAGCCAAGATTTGACATGAAATTATTTTAGAAACTGCAGTTCAGGGAGAAAATTTTTCTTGCCTTGTTTACTGCAGCAGAACAGATTTGCCTTTCAATTAGCTCTAAAACATGCAGCCTGGCCTGGCTTGAAATTAGCTGGAATATATTCAAAGGGAAAAAGGAGGGGGGGAAACCCCTCCATTTACATATTACACCTTTGTTGGGAGTGGGCAAACAGAACTGTTGGTAGCCAAAGCAATTTGTAGGTCTTGTTATCCTGAAATAACAGCCAGACAGCTAGAGGCACATTCTATAAAAAAAAAAATTATACATCCAAGGATGTCCATGATAGTTTTCAATTATAAGTGTTTAATGTTTATAGAGTTTAGCAGCTGGGATTTCACACCGAATTGATACAAAAATGCTGCATCTGACAGCGAGCTCCAGCAACCAGAGGAAGCAGCCAAATGCCAAGGATACTTAAATTATAAATACATAACTACAGAGAGGGTATTTCAGAGAGAACTGCAGTGATGGGGTTATTCAGAGTGATGGCATGGTGGGAGACACTGCTGCTGGACCACTGACTGGAAACCACCAAAACCAGCAGGAAAAAAAAAGTATAATTGTGACAGAACCAATTTAAAAACTTGTTTTAAAGAGTATTTTGCTATTCATGGAGGTCTGCACCAATTAGTCCTCCACAGACTCATCCCTATGCAGCCAGTTTCTGTAAAGAAGATGAATGGTTTTACAGCACAGAGACATCTTCCACGCTTTACCCAGGGAAGCTGATGATAGATTCACTACCTACACACCTCAGACAGTCCATTCATCACAGTGCTTTGTGTACATGCTAACAGACAAAGATTCCTTAACTGCTGAGTAACATTTCAAAGCAAATGATACATTTTCAATTTATTTCAGACACAGCCAGAGCACAGCCTACCATGGAAATGGTAAAATAAACCCAGGCACACCCTAAGTCGGGAGCCCAAAAGGCTTCAGATTTCTGCGACTTACGTGGCTTGAACAACCACAACTTGTATTTAAAATTATTTCTTTTCTTAGAGGTAAAAAAATTATTAAAGACTCAAAACACTGAACTCCTCAGCAGCAGGTGGTTTTATCCAGAGATCTCTGACTCAAAGCCACATCACCCTCAGAAGTTACTCTTGTGACAGTGTGCTGGAATATATTCCAAGGTAAACATCACAGGATGAAAATAAGAGTTTTTCCATTGTTTCTGGATAAAATTTTGACATAACCTTGTGGTAACAAAATTGGAAATTTTTTTGTTGCTTTACGGGTAAATTGCTTACACCCAAGCGAAGCAAAAGTCACAAAGATCAAGTTTTCTGTTATTATTTTAAAGCATTCCAAATTTAGAGCCTTCACACAGGGTTCAAATTTAAACCAATGACTCTTCTTTTTGGTTTCATCCTTAATCAAGAAATATAAACTCAACTTGTCCCAAAATATGAGGAAACACAGAGGAGTAATCAATGCTCACTGTGACGAAAAGAGAGATCACATGTAAAACTGCAGAAAGAACTAAAAAGTCTTACTTTTAGAACTAAAAAGTGTTACTTTTCCTACAAAACAAGATCCTATGGAAGCCTCTTTTCCCGAGATGGTCTATAAAGTCAATTTAAACACACAGATTACTCACAAGTTTTCAATGATATCATCCAGCTCCTGGGTCTGGATTTTCAAGACTGGAATTTTGTGAGTGAGGAAGGTGAAGAGCTACCAGAGCCCAAAGTGAGCGTTCCATTTGGTGCAGAGCTGTTCCCACATACAATTATATCCTAGAAACACACAAAAATCTGTCCTTCGAGCATCACAAACTTTGGAGAAGGTCATTCTGAAAGGCTGAAATAGCTTTTTGCACCCTTTTTTTTGTCCCTGGAGGAAGAACAAGGGCTGACAAGCTGCAGTGATGGAAGAGTTGTGTATTCTTAGTGTCCTGGGAGAAGATCTCATAACCAAAAGCGTGCAAGCAGAGCTGAGAGCATCACTTTTTAGTTTGTCAGGGTGGAGAGGTCCTTGCACTGGTCAATTCTTTGCTGTTAATAGATCCTGGCTGGTCTCCAGGTGCTGCAGTGGTTTCTCCTCTCTGTTCCCCCTCCCCAGTTACTGATTTTACATTGATTTTACTGCTGTAGGGTCTAAACTGCAGTTAAGTGAGCAGAAATGGGAAAATGCTACAAATCTGCAGGATAATTATGAACGGAGAGGAACAGGGTAGCCGTGCAGCCATGATGAGAACAGTAACAAACCTCCCAAAACGCTCAGGGCAGAGCTCCCCAAACTCTCCCAGGACCCACCACGGCAGAGCCAGGGCCCAGACTGCACTGGGCAGTGTGACTGCTTGCTTGGAGAGCAAAGATCAGCATTTCTCCGGCCTCTTCCACAGTAAAAAACCCAGATTTTTTGGTCATTTCAGGGCTTTTACTACAAGAGGACTGACAGATTTGGTCTGGCAACAAAGATGGTAATAAAAGACAACCCATGGGCTGGAATTTTTGATTCCCCACCGTGGCTTAGTGATCATGTAATGCAGAAGCAGCTTTTTACTGGCTACCTCCACAGAAGCCCTTGAGACTTCAGAGATGAGAGTGAGATGAGATGCTGGGTCTTCCAACAGGGTCAGACTCCCAAAATGAGGACCCAGATCTCCACCCTCCCACACTGGCAGAGGACAGAGAGAAAATTGGTTTCCATTAGACTTTTCTTCTTCTCCTTCTTCTGTTTTCCCTTCTTCCTCCTGGAGCAGCTGGACTCAGCTGGCCAGGGAGAATCCCACCCCCAGCTGTGGCCTGCCCGTGGAGGTCACTGCCCAGGAGAGGTGAAGGGCAGCAGAGCCACCTCCACCTGCTGCCCTCAGCTGCCAGAAACCCCTGCAGCTTTTCAGGAGCTGAGAGGAGCACACTCCTCCCCAAAATCCGGGACAGGGAGTTTCTCATGGTGTTCCACATCACGCTTAGCCAGCTCCTCACTGAGCATATTTATAACTTCTTTGTTCCGTGTAAAAAGGCTGATGGCTTTGCTGACATTAACACAAAGCTGCTTGGCACTAAAACGCAATTGATGCATTTTTAGAATTATTTGCCCTTGTCATCTTCAGGACTTACGTATAGTCTATGTTTCCTGATTTATTAGGCCTTAAAAACCTCTTTTGAATTTTATATCTCAATCAGCAGGAGCCACACCGCCCGTAATGCTCCTTTTTATGATGCAGGAGTTTGAAGCCTAGGATGCTCTGGATGTGCGGTGTGAAAGTCCACAATAATAATTTACAACCCTTATTTTCTTTCTCTGCAAGTAGAATCAAAAATTTTTTTTTGGCTGAAATGAGGATTGCAGCAGATGTCTGAAGCCAGGAAAAAAAAGACACAGAGGAAAGGAAATAGAGCAGTGGAAAGAGTTTCAGGCAAACAGGGATGAAGTCCTTTAGGGCAATGCTTGCTTCCAGAGCTGTTTTGTTATTTGATGTCCACCTAGGTATGGGATCAAAGCTGGATTCCTTTGTCTGCCAGGTATCAGCTTTTTCAGAGGTTTCATGAGGGCAAATTACCTCTCAGGACCAAACTGAAAGCACCAGCTGGAACACTGGACACAGCACCACAAACCCCCTGTCACCCTCACTTTGCAGCTCTTTCCTTGGCAATGAATCTCTTAAGACTCGAGGAACCCAGGACATAACGGGAGTTTTGCAAAATGAAAAAAAAAAAAACATTTAAAAAAAGTAGAAATTCTATCCTGGATATAAACCAACCTAAATAAACACTGTCCTGAGAACACAAGTGTTTTCTTCTCCCTCCCTCACCTCAGATAATCACAGAATGGTTTGGTCTGGAAGGGTCTTTAGAGCCCATCCAGTGCCACCCCAGCCATGGGCAGGGACCCCTTCCACTGTCCCAGGCTGCTCCAAGCCCTGTCCAGCCTGGCCTTGGGTACAGTGAACTTGCTGAGTAAATCACAGGAGCAGCATAACCCCGGGAATTCCCAGCCCAGCACCTGGAGGGGAAGCCAGCTGCACTGATCCGGATGGTCTCCAGCACTCCGCAGGCTCTCAGCTGCTGCACGGCTCTCTTGGGATCAAACCTGCAATCACATTTGGGACAGGCATTAACACACAGTTAAAGGGTTCCCACCTCACCACCCCACCTGATACTGACCCTTCCAGAGACAGGAATTACCTGCTCCTCTCCTCATTACTCCTCATGCACAGATGTCACACGTGTTCTCTGCATGTCACAAAGGTGCTGTGATTTTCAAGCTGCTTGAAACCTTGCTACCACTCTGCTATCAATGCCAGGTGTATTCTTGTGATAGGATAACCACCTGCTGCAATTAATTAGTGCCTACAGCCAGAATCCACCTGGCTTTGTAAAGCAATACAATCACAATAAAGAAGGGAACCAGGCTACCCCACCACCTGGTGAACCAGGCAGTATTACTCCTGCAGCTATCAGGGCAACAATATATTTACAGCAAAGTAAGTCTGATACATTCAGTTCCATACCAAAACCAGGTAATTAACAGGTGCCACAAGTTTCTAGGCTGAGTTTTCCAAGAACAGTGGTGCTCGTGTTCCAGACTAATGACTTTGCTAGGCACCACGTGGAAATTCAAGGTATTTCTGCCCTGCTCTTTCATGCTTGCATCACCCCTTACTACTGGCATCTCATTTCCATCAGCAATTTGTGCCAAAAAAACTCGTGGCAGCTTCCAGCTGAATACTTGGGCAGTGCTTCCTCTGGTTCCTGGCAAAAACTCAGTCACACATCAGAGTATCCTTGCCCAGAGTGAGTGCAGGTACCAGCATCCCCCATGGCTGCTTCCTCCTTCCACCCTTGCTCTGAATGCACACGGATGTTCCAGCTCTCCAGCTCTGGAAAGCACTGGGAAAGGTCCTTGCATCAAGCTTTGACTCACATGATGCAGATGTCCAGAGCTGTGTGAGGTTGCCAGAACAAAGCTTCTCATACAATACCAGCTTTTTCCCTTTCTGAAAGCCCAAAATATTTCCACCTGCAAGTCAAGATTGCATGAATAATTCTGTCTGCTCTCTGCTGTACAAAAGCAGCATGAAAAATAGTCGCCTTCTTCTCTCTCTGCTTTTTTTTAGTTCCCTGGACCTGTCAAGTCTACAAGCAAGTTATTCCCTGCAACACCACAAACACTGTGAGGGGTGAAAAATCAGTCTGGGCTGTCACTCACTTCAAGGAAGAACCCACAAGGGTGCAATTTCCATAACAATAAATAATAAACAGGACTGGCAGATCGACAGGTAAGCCTCAGTCCTTGAAGATCCCAGGGCAATCTCTGTTGTATCCAAGGGAAACTCTGCAGAGCAGCAAAGCCCTGCTCCGTGGGGGTGAAATGCAGTCACCAGAGAGGCTGCAGTCATCTGTCAGAAACAGCTCCAGCTACGGGCTAACACTGAAATTAAGACCTTAAAAGCAGGGCAATACACCTTATTATGAGCTCCTTTCCAGGTAGAAGCACCTGGCAGGTTGTTTTTGGCCTGGAAACCCAAGTCAAATATCCCAAACCCTGCCTGAAACAGAATCCAAAAGGAAAACTGACAGAGGAACAAGCTGAAGTCAGGCATTCCCCCTGCACATCTCTCTTTGGAAGTCTTCTCCACCAGGAATTAACCTCAGACACAGCCTGCAGTCAGATGCAGCAAACATCCCTGCTCAGAGCCAAAGTGTCCTCCAGGATGGGAGCCTGACACCCCTCAGACCCTTTTTTTATTTATTTAAATAAATTTATTTATTTATATATAAATAAATATATAATATATAAAAGATATATATAATGTAATTTATTTAAATAAATAAATTACATTACAGATCTTAACTTTTCAGCAAGTTGTGATGTAGGAGTGCAGGGTGCAAGAAACCTGAGGCAGTCTCCTGCCCAACCCTCTATGTTCAAAAGCTGGGACAGCTTTGGGGGCAGACTCATGGCTCAGGGGTTTATCCAGCCAAAACTGACAGAAATCTCCACAGATGGAGGCTGAAAAACCTCTCTGGGCAGACCTGCTCCATTGATAGGCTGTTCTCAGGGAGAAAAAAAATGTTTAAAAAAATGTTTAAAAAGTTTAAAAAACTTATCTCCAGTCTGAACCTCCCGTGTCAACTGTCTCCAGTCCTTCCACCACACACCACTGCTGAGAGCATGGTTTTCTCCTCATGGCAGCCCCTCTAACTACTGAAATGCTGCCATTACATCCTTTCTGTTCTCCATGGTAAGCATCTCATTTTAGTAAAAATGTAATGCTCTCATGAGCTGAAAAACGTTATGTTTCAGAAAGGGAAAACTTGTTTTCTCACTGAACAACAAACATAACACCAAGTGTTCTGCATGCTACAGACAGCACTTCAGTGCTAACCTGGAGCAATGCTGATGATGTTTCACTTCACAAGTGCTGCCCAGCACTGTGCATTTTCCAGCATGTGTCTCTGGGTCCCACTTTTACACATAAACAAATAGACTTTAGAGAGCAAGTCCTGCAAGGCAGAGCTGAGGGAGCTGGGGAAGGGTCTGGAGCCCCAAGAGAGGCTGAGGGAGCTGGAAAGGGGCTGAGCCTGGAGAAAAGGAGGCTCAGGGGGGACCTTGTGGCTCTGCACAACTCCCTGCCAGGAGGGGACAGCCGGGGGGGTCGGGCTGTGCTCCCAGGGACACAGGGACAGGAGGAGAGGGAACGGCCTCAGGCTGGGCATGGGGAGGGGCAGGTTGGACATGAGGAGGAATTTCCCCATGGAAAGGGTGGTCAGGAATTAGCAGGAGGTTTCCAGGGAGGTTTGGATTCCCCATCCCTGGAGGTGTCCAAGGAAGGCCTGGACATGGCACTCAGTGCTCTGGGCTGGGGACACAGTGGGGATTGGACTCCATGACCCTGGAGCTCTTTTCCAACCTCAGTGCTCCTGGGATTCTGTGACTTTATTTGAGCCAGGCTAAGGATACAAATTCCTCAAGCTGGTGGCACCAAGACCAACCTTGACCACGATCCCCAGGCCACAATCCCAATTAAGAAATCCATGAGGGGTGAGGGGGGGAGAGTCTCTTGCAGAACCACCCACAGGAGACACCTGAACGCCCTGAGGATGAGGATGCAAACCCATCACCACAACCTAAAGCAACCTCCTCCAGAACGCTCCTTGTGTCTGTTTTGGTTGTTCCCAAAATCCCAAGCTTGGACATTCACCAATAGTAGCATCACGCTGGACAGAGCCATCACTTGGACAAGGAGCAGGCACTGGCAGAATTATCCTGCTGGTGCATTAACATCCTGCATCCATAATATCTTAGGGATGCAACTGAGTTCATTCAATTACTGCCCCCTGAAAACCAGGAGCTTTCACATTCATGGAATTGTATTTACTGTATCCTGAGCATCACATGAAAAACTGAATTTGAAAGTTCAAAGGCAGAGAAGTGAAGAGGGGTGAGCTGAAAGGAGAGCCAAGTAGGGCCGTGGAGCCTTGGAAACTCTCCTTGGAAAGATGAAGCCACTTCACCACCCAGAGCATCTACCACACTGTCACTACAGAGAGTCAGAGAATAGTTTTGTGCTTCACCTAAACAAAACAGTCAATCACACAGTGCAATCCTGAATTTCATTTAAATGAAAACTGAAAAAGGCAACAGG